>JAHWFO010042544.1:609115-638032 GCA_023313115.1 Rhysida immarginata | reverse complement strand
AGAGTTTCTTTAATCAATCAATCAGCGTTAGCCCCGCTTTACATTGAACAGGCCGCCCTCAATGCGTACCTCTTCTTATCCATTGTTGCACTTGCTGTGGGCGTGCACTGCAAATGTTCTACTCGATGTCAGGTTCAATGTATGAAGAAGCATTACTTTTTAACTCTTCTCGTATCCTTTAGGACTTTACAGAATCTTGAAGGTGAAAAAAACTAAAAAATAAAAACTTAATATATATTTTTTACAAAGTAGAAAAAGGAAGGAAAAGTTCTACAACCTGGACTCAAACCAGGTACCAAATTTCGCTCTCGAAGGAAAAATTCCACGCGAAAGTCGTGGTTCCTAGTTCGAGTCCATGTCTCCTTCCCTTTTCTATTTTGTAATTATATATTTGAAGCATTTCTTCAGTTTCAGTATCTTCTCTGTCTAATATACAGGGACAGGACACATTAATATGACCACCTGCTAGTATCCGGAGAGTCAATAAGTCCTCGGAAGATGGTTGCAGGTATCTGGGACCATTCGGCGATCAGTGTATCCCGTAATTCCATCACCGTGCGTGGTGGAGGGTCCAGCTTGCGCACATGGCGATCTAGATGGTCCCACAAATGTTCAATGGGGTTGAGGTCCGGAGAGTTTGGTGGCCATGGGAGTAGCTTGAATTCATCCTCATGCTCCTCAAACCAGTCGAAGGCAATTTTGGCGGTATGGTAGGGAGCACTGTCCCGTTGAAAGGTGTCATCACCCTGAGGAAACACTGTCGACATGAAGGGGTGTACCTGGTCTGCGACGATCGTCAGGTAACGAACAGCATTCAGTGTACCCTCCAGCGGTATCAGTGGACTCAGACCATACTACGAAAACATTCCCCAAACAGTCACACCTCCCCCACCAGCTTGTCGTTTGCCAACGATGGTGTCGGGATGCCTGTTCTCAGATGCTTCCCGGCGAATTCTCCATCGTCCGTCCACTGTGTTCACCAGAAACCGCGACTCGTCAGAGAAAGCAACCCTTTGCCACTCGGCCGAGGTCCAATGGCGATAGTCCATTGCGAATTGGAGGAGTTTTCGGCGATGCACAGGCGTCGACACGGGTGCTGTTACCACACGCCTGCTCCGGAGCCCCAACCTCAACAGGGATCGTTGCACTGTCTAGACACGCCTAGTGGCCCCGCTGTTCATTTACTGTGTCAGTTGCTCAACAGCAGCACGCCGATTGGTCTTGGCCAGGCGACGCTCGCCTCTAGGATCGATTGCCCGTGGGGCCCCACGGTTACCTCTTCGGTCGCTCGAAACTGTCTGGTTCGTCCAGTCGCGGTACACCTTCACAACGGCAGCCCTAGAGCAGTTCGCAAAGGTGGCAGTTTCTGAAATGCTGCCCCCCTTGGCCCGATAGCCAATGATCATCCCCTTTTGGAGGTCCGACAGGTCACTTGCTCTGCCCATGACGGCGACAATTGCTGTGTTACTACACGTCTGCTGTTGTCAGCATTTAATGATATGCAATGATTTTTCATCTGCATACCATGGGACGTTCCAATATGTTCGAGGAGAGGTGGTCATATTAATGTGTTCCGACCCTGTATATCTTTTTATTGATAGATAATCTTTTTTAAATCTATATTTTTCTCTCTAGCTAACACGTGGGGGTCTCAGCCGTAAAGTCCAAACGAGAACGTCATCAGAGCCAGAAAAAGAGAACCAAAATGGAGTCTTCTCACTCTCCTCAAACGTCCTAAACAACAACAACGTCATTTGAAACAAACAAACGTTCCTCAAAGAAGGTCCACGGGAAGAAAGAAAAAAAAAACAAGCAAGAAGAGTTGGCTCCTCGTCGAAATTTCCCATTTCTTTCGGACACTCCTGTGTATATTAAAAAAGAAAAAAAAAGTACATAACAATAAACAAAAAAACTTGGAATCCTGTACATACATATCCAATGTCAGAGCTGCTACTGCTGCTGCTGTTCGAGGGACCGTTTTCTCAAAGTCTTGCCTTCTCAAATCGCCACTACTGCTGATGTGATAATCACGATAGCAATATTATAAAGGAATACAAACTGCTCTCTATACTCTAGAACTCTACTCTCTCCAACCCATGTAATACATAATATAAACATCGAGTTGTGAAAAACTTAATCCTGAAAGTGAGCTGTGAGTCAATTTGTTTCTTTTGCTGTGAGAGAGGAGGGAAAAAAGTTTGGTTTAAGGCTCAAGGTTTCTCCACTTCGAAAGATGTACAGATAATAATTAAAGGAACATATCAAGTTAAAAGGATATAAATATATATACTATATCATTATTACCATTATTATTATTATTATTATAATTATGTACATAGACCACTTACTAAGTCCTCCTTTATTTCTGTAAAACTGACGAGCAATGCAATTGATTTCCATTTTTCATAGATTTCTATCCACTTAGAAAATTCGACGGCCCATTACCAAAAAAAAATCTCTACAGAATTTAAAAAAAACATACAAATACATCCATGTATGTGCATGTATAGTACATAAGGCCGGCTTCATTTCGCAGCCTATATAAATTACCAATGCAGATTTAAGAAAAAAGTGGAATAAGAAAACGAAAAATTTCCTTCGCCAAACGAGAGTATGCGGGTTAAAGTTGGTTTCTAATACTACTATATTAATAATACTCTACTTTTTTATTAATTCTATAATTTCACAAACATCAATAACAACAATAATATTTTCCTGTTGTTCCATTTTCATTTCTAATGACTGGTGAGTTTTGCTGCAAGAGACGCCTTGGGTTCCAAAACAAGATCATCCTTACGTTACTTGTAATCTACAACAACAATAAAACAACGTGGTTCTAATAGAATAATGTCATTATTAATGCTTATTTTGCTTCAAAAAATAAATAAACGTCCCCCTGTCTAGAAATTGAATCAGGGACCTTGTACACAAAACGTCTCTTCCCTTCGTTTGCTCACTGAATTCCAATTGAAGAGAGTGTACGTGTGTGCGTGTGTTTTGTGTGCCGAAGTTCGTTCGTTTTTTGTTTATCTATTAATTGGCAACGAACCCACCAGTAAAAAATTTTTAAAAAGAAACAAAAATGACGATAACGAAACTACTAAACTACTATAAACTATTCCTCCAAGTGCCACCAGCGTCCTCTTTATTTTTTGAACCTCTTGTGTGAAACTCTTTTATCAGAAATCAAAAAATGATGATAATAATAATAATAAAGTTTTAAGAAAGCTCATTTCGAATGGTTTTTGTCTCATTTTGTAAATTACGCACGTTTAAATCTATATCAAACACATACTCGAATCCTCAACAATGACATACAAAATAATAAAAACGTAAAATAAGGAAAACTTTTATTAACATTATTGATCTAAGGAGTTTAAATGATTAATTTTAAATTTAAATGTGGTTAGTCTCCTTTTAATGGGGAAAATCGTAAAATTAAAATTTTAATAAAAACAAAAAAATAAAGTCACCAATCTTGAAAAACGATGTTTCAAAACCAACACTTCCTTCAAGATTATCGTTTTCCACTATCAACATTATCTTCACAAGACTTCATCTACATCCTCAATAGACTAAGTTTATTTCTACTATCAACAACATCTTCAATAGACTACATCGTTTAAGTTTTCTTCCATCTCACAAGTTTCTTCATCGTTTTTCAAGATTGGTGACTTTATTTTTTTGTTTTTATTAAATTTTAATTTTACGATTTTCCCCATTAAAAGGAGACTAACCACATTTAAATTTTATTAACATTATTTGGGATCTCCATTACTATGTAATAATCTTATGTAAGTTCGTCATGTAGATACTCTTGGAAATTCCTTGACAACGTAATGCAGGAGAGGAGTATCGGCTCTTAACTGTTTTCTACAAAGACCAGAAGATGTGGTCTAGTTGCTAAGTGGCTAGTTACCTTAATATCTTCATGCTCCTCAAAACAAGTGTGGGCAATTCAGCGGCGGAATGAGTGGAAGGATGATTGTCATCATGGAACGAGCCATCTCCTACTAGAAATAGAATGTCTGCTGAACCTAAGTGCTCAAACCACTGCAGAAAACCACGGTATCTTAATGGAACCTCCATCGTTAGAATTAAACAGTCCGAATCGTAAGCTGATGGTGAGGAGAACGATAGTCGGCCCACATAGCATAACACTCATAAGCAGAACAAGATATGTACTCCTTGGATCGAGTACATTTGTACTCACTCCCGTGTTACATCCATCTGGGTTATCAGTATCGATTGTATTAAGCGAAAATTCGTATTAACCAAATTCGTAATAACGGCGTTCCACTATTATAATCAGGTAATCATTTGTGGACACGGTGAATAACTTTGGTGCCACTGCCAATCGCTAGCAACAACACTCGAAGGTCTGTCTCTATTTCCCGTAGTCAGTGCAGTTCTGTAACACATGGTAGATTACATAGACTGTGTAGATAGCGTATATTCAGATGAGCAAGCACTGAAATAATAAGCTGGGTATTTGACGTCACCAATTCGTCTGATAGGCGAGGTTCCATTTTGCTGTTACAACGAGATTCTCGAATCTTTATATATAAAAATGTATATATGTTTGTTTGTTTGTACCGTATGCTTTCATATACCGTTCATCCAATTGCGTTGAAACTTTGCACACTAGGTCTTCAAAGCAAAAGGAAGGTCTGTGTCTACCTGAGATTTTTCAAAAAATCCCATGATAGTCCCTGACTCCTGCTGCCATCCTTGAAGCAAATTGGGAAGCCTCGCCTTCAAATGCCGACATAGCCGGAAGTGAGTGTTGGAAATGCAAAACACATGTCTAATGGCTAAACATGCGGAAAACTTTTTTTATAGTTCTTTCATACGCCGGCCATAGGATGATTTATTCGTAAACTTTGCCTTTTCTTTTTTTTTCCCTTATTCGCAATACTTCGAACATGGTTTCACTTTCAAATTCGTGTCGTCCATCTTTCAGACACGTTTTTCCATTTCAGTTACTTCCTTTTAATTTATGCTTGCTTTTCAACGTAAGAGGAAAGCCACTGAGGGTAATGGTAACTTCCGTCTTCGGGTTTATGAAGCTGTCAATGTTAACAGTTCAGTACGTAACGGAAATGAAAAATCCGCCCATTGCCTTTAAAACCCATCTTAAAAAGTGGAATTTTTTTTTTGCCAACAGATGGTGTCACATTCTAAACGAGGCCACTTTTAGAGACCAGCGGAAAAACTCGGCGTGTCTCGAGCACTTTGCAGAGGACATTTTGCATTCTGAAAATGTGAAAAACCAGATGAAATGAACACATGAAAAAAGCTTAGAATAAATATAGTAAAAATTCATGTTCAAGAATCGGCCCTTTAGCAGTTCTACTCAACTTCGACCATCTTGCAGGGATGAAGACAGAAATTTTTAAAAGGGGGGAACCTGAAGAGATCTTGGCTATATTTTTTTTTTTTTTTTTTAGAAGTTCTCCCAAACTAAATTTACCTTTAAAGGCTATGCTGAAAAAGTAAAATTTTAATTTTAATGCAAGAAATACAATGAAAACAATGAATACAATCAAAACAATCAAAAATTTGAATTTTCCGACAATCAGTCACTTTCTTAACACCTTGAATTTTTTTCCGACAGGGGTTACCGGACCTGGTGGACCCCTCCCCTGGCTACGCCCTTGATGTTGGAATGTTGTGTACAGCTGAGTGAGTTTGACACAGTGCCAGAAAAAAAAACCGACGAAGAATAATGAATAAACTTTTGAAAGAAGAACGAAATGAAACCATAGTCTGAATTGACGTTTCTTCACCCCTGGCTGCATGGGCCTCGGTGGCTCGAGTGGTTGCGTGAATCCCTCTGGTGCTCGAGGACGCGGGTTCGATCCCGGCCGAGAACGACGAGGAATTTTTCAGGGCGACAAACCTGAGATCATACACTTCCTTCGGAAGGGAAGAAAAGCCGCTGGACCCGTGTAGTCGTTTGCCGGCTGCACGAAAAAGAACCCTTGCGAGGCAACATTTGTTTCTCCTGAAATGACCATGGCAGTTCAAAAGGGCGTTAAAAACCAAACAAACCAATCACCCCTGGCTGTGGCTTTAGTGCGAAAGATTTTTTTCATTTGTACTTTTTTTCTGTATATAAACATCCAGATATTGAAAAACTTCATCAAAAACCAGCCCGGGCGACGCCGGATATATCAGCTAGTACATTATAAATAAGATATTAATATTATTAAAAGTCTCTTAAAAGGAAATCAGTAATTAAAAATCAATTTTTATACAGAGTATATCTAAACATTTGTAACAAATGTCAGCGTTGATTGTCCCTATGAATAAACAATAAGCAAAGGGTGTTGCAAAAATATACAGGACAATACTGCTGGGTAGCCTATCCTTTCTCTTCAGGGGCCGCTTCATAAAATGACAATCCCCCCCCCCCCCTCCTTAATCTATATATTCTGTATATATATATAGGGGTCTCCAAAAAATATACTAACACTTTGTTTTTGTGACGTTTGCGAATCCATTGGTGCGCGTTATCAGCTTTGTCTGGACAATGACGATCATCAATTTGAACATTTGCGAACATGATTCTTTAATTACATTTGTCTTCTGTAATTCAAGCCTTTAAACTTGTCTCTATGTTCATAAAAAATGTTTTATAGTCATTCAAAGTGTTAGTACATTTTTTGAGACACCCTATATATATAGACGGAATATATAGATTAAGGAGGGGGGAAATTGTTAAGAATATCTCCCATTGGTTAAGCGAAAGGGATATTATACATAGCAAAAATTAAAAAACAAATAAAAAAGGGTCATGGACAAAAGTTAAAAAATGGGGAACATGAGGAAGCCCAAGGAGAAACATGTTACCAATAGGAAGGAAACTAAAACACAAAGTAAGTAAATATTTATCGAAAACCCATCAACAATCATCGCTATATTATGAACGATTCCGTTCACTGTCCTAGCCATAAATTTGCTGCCTTACACGCTATGATCCACCGCCTTCTTAATTCAACCAAAGGTATCAAACTGAATTGAGTACCATTAAATCTATAACAAGATTGAATGGCTTTTCAAACAACTTACTCCGTAGGCATAAGCTACTTTTAAGTAGAAAGGATTCCACGAAGTTAACTCCAGGGACAGCAAGCCCTAAATTTATTAGTATTGCTTATGATCCGCAATTAACTAAGGGCCTGTTAAAGATTTTTAGCGCTTGCAACTGAAAGATTGCATTCAAAACTGGGAATATTTGAAAGCACTTTTAGAAAATCCATCCGACCTCTGGAAAAGTCGGGAATCTATCTATTTCAATGTGATTTTTGTGAGAAAAATGATGTCGACCAGAGTTCTAGAAATATTATTATGTAAGATATGGCAGGATAGATCGAGCATCGCGAAACATATTTTGGAAGTTGGCCATGGTTTAAATCAGTGGTTCCCAAACTATTTTGGGCCAGAGACCCCTTTTCCAAAATGAGCTCATACCATCGACCCCCATTTCTTTATTCATTTAACTTGCTAATATAACACGTTCGACAGTGACTTATTTTGTTTAATTTGATACATACATACAGAGTGTCACGCCTGTTTCCCATCGACCCCCATTTTTATTTATTGTTTCTGCCGACCCCCGAGAGATCGATATCGACCACTTTGGGAACCACTGGTTTAAATAATTTTATGTTATTATGTTAGTTAGGTCTGTCAATTCAAGAAATCAATTGGACAAATTTGTGAGTATAGAAATCTGTTAAAGTGATTAAATAAATCTGTAAAAAGTTATTAGATATGGACAAAGGGCCGATCTCATTCTGTTTGATTTGTTGAACTGATTCTCTGTCTTCTTCTTGTCTTTACTCTATTTGTTTTTTTGTTTACTATTGGCCTTTTATTTTGTTATTTAAATTTTTTCCTTCTCTTTTCTATTTTTGGTTATATACTTTTTATTATTTTTTTATATATCATTATAATTTTTTACTGAGTTACTTGCGTTAGGTTAGGTTGGGTTAGGTCAGGCGTTATAGGATGTCACATCATAAGAGATGCTCAAAGTATCCGCCATGAGCAGCAATCCATGCGTGACAACGCCTCAACATGGACTGGTAAATCGCTCGAAGATACCTGCGTCCTGTCGAACAGCTACACAGGCGTCATTATCGGTACGCTCTTCCAGATAGTTGATGTCCTTAACCTGAATAGCGAACACAACATTTTTCATGTATCTCAGGAGTCCGGCAAGCCATTTCATTGGACTTCGACGCTCGATCCACCATCTTGTGAAAGTGTCATCCAAAAACCGACGTAATCCAAACTGAAGTGCGCTGCAGCCCCATCCATGCATGAATAAAAGTGTTTTAGAATATATATTCATAGGGATACTCTTTCTTGTTTTGATCCCAAGAATCATCCCCCAACGTTTGTTACAAATTTATAGATACACTCTGTATATTAGCTCATCTTTTATTTTTATTGTTAGTAATCTCTCCAATATTCACAATTTCGCGAATTGTTAACTTGGAAAGACAGGAATTTTCAAAACACTTCTTTTGGGTGGGAAGAGATTATTTTAAAATATTTCACGTTCCCGAGGTAACGGATCCTTTTACTTCCTCTCTTCAAATAAACCTTTTAAGGCTCTTGGTCTCAGTTTCGGTTTCGGATACTCAATACGCATCGTCCTCTACCGTCAATTCACCCAAAAATTTTGATTCCCTTCCTTGCAATAAAATATCTCTTTTTGTATTTAAAAATAACATTGGGAATAAGAGTAAAATTTTCTAAATTGACATTAATTTCCAGAAGAAATGTTGTTAACCCAATTCAGGTTTATAAACTTTTTCTGGTTAGGTTAACAATATGTCTTCTCGAAATTAATGTCAATTTAAACGTTAATTTTTTTTATTTTTTGTTCCTGAGGCGATATCAAATTTGGAAAATGTGCACGATGCCAGAAATCAAAACTTAAAATTAAAGAAATGATAACGTATGTACGAGGGCAGTCCGATAATAAAGCTACAGCTCAAATTATCCAGGACATATTCAAAGAAACGAATGTCGAGACAAATGTCATGTATACTACAAAGGTTTGTTTATTTTTCAACATAGTCGCCGTGAACTTTTAAGTATTTGTCCCAGCGCTTCACCAGTTTAAACATTCCTTCGCGGTCAGTTTCTTGTCCCAAATTAACGAGGCTTGTAATGTTTCTTGGTTAGGGAATAGTTTGCCCGATAAAAAATTTTTTAGAGGACCGAAAAGGTGGATATCGGACGGGGCGAGGTCCGGACTTATGGGGGTGCTCTAGGATTTCCCACTTTCTTGCTTTCAGCCAGGCTTTCGTCTTGTTCAAAGTGTGAAGTCATGCGCCATCATGCAAAACCTCACTCCAGCGCGTAATCGTCCTGGTCGCTTTCGACGAATGGCTTCTCACAATTTTTCCAGTATTTACTCGGAGAATTCTGATTACTCCTCGTACTTCGACTTTGACATATTTGTCGATAACACCGGTCATTTTGTCAACTTGCTGTACGCCAGGTATTGACTCAACGAACGAACCGTTTCAGTGGTAACTACTACTGACATGTCCTCATTATGTATGCATGTGACGTCGTAACTGCGTGCGCAGGTCTCGTATGCCCGTCCCCTGTACGTTTATTATCGGACCGCCCTCGTATAATGCATTCCTAAAATGCGAAGTTATTCCGACGGCTATACACGATAGTAACCTCTGAAAGCGTTTTCCTTCATATATTTAGAAATGGACGTCGGAATAACTTAGATTTTGTGACGGATAATACCTATCAAGTATTTCAAACATTTCATGCATCCGATGTTACAGGTTTTTCCTTCCTTTACAAGCAATAAGACAATGAACTTATGTGGCCTATGAAGTTGGAATGCCATCACTTAACATAACCTAACTACGATTTTTCATTTAATTGACTATCCGTTCCAAGACAGTCCTATATTATGAGGAGATATCAGAAAGTAACGTCATTTATTTTTTCAAAGAAAATTAAAAAACTTACAGGTAAACAACTAAGTGCAGCTGAAACTACATGTCTTTATCTACTTTTTCACATAGGCAACTTGACGACTTAGGCATTTATCCCAACGCTGCACTAGTTTCAGAATACCCCGCTCATAGAACTCGGTCGGCTGTGAATACAGCCAATGGCACACGGCAGATTTGAGTTCCTCGTCAGTTTCAAAGCTCTGGCCATCCACAAATCTCATGGTGGTAGTTCGAGGGGAGCTAAGCCGGACAGTAGACTGGGTTGTCCAGAAATGGACCAGTTTTGCCTTAACGACGTTGGCTATATGTGGGCGTGAATTGTCATCTGGTCGCTTATCCCGAAGAGCACGCCGCAGTTTAGTCAACGTTTCACAATAGGTAGCGGCGTTGACGGTTGACCCAGAGACAGAGCTCTGCAAGCAGGGTGCCTTGCATATCCAAAAAACTGTAAGCATAATCTTCCGAGCTGAAGGAGAAACTTCGAATATTTTTGCGAACCGGAAAATGTGGATGTTTCCACACCATGCTTGGAGTTATAGGCTCAGATGTAAAGTGCAAGACCCAGGACTATCTCCTGCGACAATGCCATTCAGAAGCGCATTTTCCTCCTCGTTTGTCGCGTGTATAGTGGTAACGATTTGTGAAAGAACAGAAATAAAGGGGATACGGGATTAAATGTAAATAAAAGGGGGAGTCACGGGTGTGGAAATCGAATTTTGGAGCAAAAATTCGAAAATTACGAACAATTTTTATTATCTTCTTTAGCATCTCTACTATCGATCTGCGTGAGTGTTTTATTAAAATTTCATCATTATTACAGTAAAAAGATAATTTTATAACCCCCCCCCCCCCACCTTCAATTTCAGTCCAAAAAACGGTTGCCATTACGCGAAAAAACGCACAAAACACCTGTTTTTCGCTCTGCGATAACTCGCTGAAAAATGCGCGTATCGGCGCCATCTTTTTTTTTATTTGAAAGAAAGGCCCGTCCTCTACAAGGTTCCGTAGGTTTTGTGGGGGGGCAATCAAATACGTCGTTGTAAATAGTGTGCTTTTTGTATTTTGATGAAAAATTGCCTAATACAAAGGATATGCATCTCGAGCAACGATTGGCTTTCCCCGATCACGTGGTGATTACCGGACTCCTGATTGGCTAACAGCTCTACAGTGGCAATGGCGGACATGGGTGGAGCTCTTCTCCTTTAGCTTCAAACGGAATTTTTCTTTCGTTTGCAGCTGAAAATGGGGCTAAAGGATTAAATTTGGTATCATTCAAACACTCATGGCATGTACAATCATCATGGAAAATTTCATTCAAATCTGATCATTAGAACCGAAGATATAACCGTTTTTTAAAAATGCGTTTTCATGACAGCGGCTGAAAATCTTCCCCTTAATGTTTTCCGCTTTGTGTTTTCTACAAAATTTTTAACTTCAGGAATCATTTTCTCTGCTTCTACTGCATAGATTTTGATAGATTTGGGCATTTTGGAAAGATGGGGATCTGAATAATGCAAATAAGCTTGGGTTTTATTATATGTTAATTACTTAAGAAATTCTATGCTCAAAACCATCTCCCCTACCCTGCATTTTTGGGGTACCTATGTTAAAAAGTTATGAATAAAAATGTTCTGGAGAAAATATAGCAATAAAAAAGGCTTATTCTTAAAGAAAACGAGCTGTTCTTTTCAGTGGTGTAGGCCAAATTATTCTATCTTTAATAGTTTTCTCATAATCGATTCCGGAATTTTGAAAACGTTGATGGCTATAACTCGGCAACGAAAGCACCTACAGAGATATTGGAAACAGTTATTTTATCTACTAAATATGTACTCTCATCCTGCAAAATATGATTAAAATCCTTAAGTAAACATAAAAAATAAACCTCCGCCTAGCCGCTCCCCTCACTTTGCTCATCTACATCTTGTAAAAATTCCACTTGTAAAATATAAATAAACATTAAACACTTCACTAATTAAAATTATAATCAGTCGTGCGTAATTAATCACTTCATGAAAGACACCAATTCTTGGCACAATTATAGAAACATCACTGCTATAAATTACTAATCATAAGCCTTCATTTGTAATCACTTAAGCCACAGCACTCTGGGAGAAGCACCATATGAATAAATATACAGTGATTTCCAAAACTGTCCCATGTTAGAGAGCGCGATGTCCATCCATCCATTATTGATATTATATACATACAATAGAGTCAGCTGTGCTTTCATTTAAGAACTCAATATCTGAGCATGAAATAAGTGCAATAAAAAATTTTTTCAAAGATTATTCTTTATGTAATTAAAGAAAATCTGACAGTTTGTCATTGGGACAGTTTTGCTCATTTGTATGAACAATATTTATTTAATATCTTACATAGCTTCCTTTGGCTTTCAACAATGCAGCAATACGTCTAGGCATGCTGTCAATTAAATTAATACCTGTTTGGGCAGAAATATTTTCCCATTCCATCTTTGTTCTTTCCCACAATTCTTGCATTCCTTTTGGTTCAGTCGGATAGTTGGCCATTTGTTTTTTAAAGTGTTCATACGAGTGTTCTACTGGATTGAGATCTGGAGATTGTGCAGGCCACTCCAGAACTTCAGTTTCGTTATCTTTGAACCACTGTATGGCAAGGCATGCTCGATGTTTGAGATCGTTGTCTTGCTGGAATATAATCTATTGTTTGTCTTGTCCATGAAAATCAAGAGTAGGGATGAAATAGTTATCCAAAATGTCGCAGTACATGGCAGCGGTCATCCTGCCCATCAATTCGACCCATCAAATCACTTCCTGTAAATGTCATGCAACCCCAAATCATCAGGTTGCCACCACCAAATTTAACAGTTCTGTTCACTTCCCGTTCTGTTAACCCTCGTCTGATTGGTTTATTTTTGTTTTTTTTTGTTTCGTCGGACCATGTAACACTTTTCCAGTCATCCTGGGTCCAATGTTGATGCCGTATCGTGAACTGGAGACGACTTTCTTTGTGTTTCTTTGTCAGTTTAGGTTTTTTCTTTTTCACTGCAGATTTTAATCCTGATGCTTTGAAATGTCGACGAACAGTAGAGCAACTGACACTTGTTCTAGATTCAGCAATACATCGCTGGATCACTTTGACAGCATCTGCAGCATCCGTACTGATTATCATCCGAATCTGTTTTCTTTTATCATTTGCAGTTAATTTTTGTGGACGACCTCCGTTCATCTTCTGTGCATTTGGTCTGCAAGATGCACGAACTCTGCTTACAGTTGTGCGCCCAATTCATAATCGTGGCTGAATATCTCTTGTAGAAAGCCCTTCATCAATAAGGGCAACAATGTTATTGCGTGTGTCTTTGGAAATAGGCTTCATTGTTGACAGTTATGCAGAACTTACCTTATTAAACTGTTGGATTAAGAAATTGTAAAATTACGTGGTTCCCGATGTTTTAATGGAACAATCCAGGCTGATTACATTCATTTGAAGAGGGGGTGCAAATCTGTCCCAATGACAAATTGTCGGTGTTTCTTTAATTCATAAAAATAATCTTTGAAAAAATTTTGTATTGCACTTATTTCATGCTCAGATATTGAGTTCTTAAATGAAAGCAATGGTGACTCTATTGTATGTATACAATATCATTAATGGATGGATGAACATTTCGCTCTCTAACTTTGAGACAGTTTTGGAAGTCGCTGTATATCATTTATCTTGTACACACATTGCGTGGTTAGAACACTAAAACACATCTCACTGAATCCACAATTCACTCACTTCACATAGAAGCCGATACTTTAAATTAATGACGTGCAAACGTATTCGTACTATTCGTTGTAACGTGAGCAGTTAGTGAAAACTTAAAATAATTAATATCGTTTGAACTAGTTCGGTGCTTAAATTCCTGCTACCCTGGCGAATTATAACTTAGCCGTGAACGTGGCTTGAATTAATATGTCGTTATAGAAAAGATGTTGCTTACCGTAGCTCATAGTCTAAGAAGAGGTTCCGTCGAGAGCCCCGTTGAAAGCGACGCCTTCTACGACTACTAAATCGTTTTCCAGGTAGCCGACCACTAAATCGTTTTAATAAAAGTAGTGCATCCTTCCTTATTCCGGTCGTGGAATTTGAAGTGGACCAAATGGCGTAAAAAGAAATAACGAGAACTGATGTCAACTTGCAGAACAATTTTCGCTATCGAACATTCAGACTTTTTTATGTTGCTATCCCTCTCGTCTCCAAATTCCTCATTTTCATCGTTGCGATATATTCCAATTTTTTCCGCCGCTTTCTGATACCTTCTGATTGGATGCTCTGCTCCAACTGTCCCTTCTTCCTCTTTTTTTCCAATCAACTTCCGCTCTCGGCTGAGCGCATTTTTTTCTTCGAGGTAGGAGCTTCCTATCCATTTTTCTGCATCGCTCTCCGCTAATTCCCGATCTCGGTGAGCGTTCCCACCTGACGTCACGGCCGTTCGCAGAAGCATAGAAATATCTCGTCTTATATCGTTTCCGAACGGACCGTGAGATCGTTGTACCGTTGCAGATGTTTTTTGTATCTAATCCGAACAGACTTTGCGGTATCCAAGCTTCTCATGCACCAAATCCCATGCAGATCCTTAGGATATGTGAAACGTTTCACTCACTTCTTTCAAGGAAATGCGACGGTTTTCTCTGATTGTATTGTTAATGTCCTCGAAAATGTACGGTGACCAGATTTTTCTGGACGTAACATGGAACCCGGGAGAATTTGGAGCCCTTGAAATAAATTTCTACGAGCAAAAAAGTAGATCGAGTAACCACCTACATAAACGTACGCAATTCGTTAGAAGATGCCACAGCCCGGGACATTCCCTGACCGTGATGGGCGATGCAAAAATAGGGTAAACCGGAAAGTCTGGTCACCGTCACAAAGTAAAGAAATAAGTGTTATTTCTTTACTCTGTGGTCACCGTAGATAATGGCTTGTGCTGCCGCTGACGTAGGCCCCCCAGAACGCTGCTTATCGGCAAGGCTAACTCTTCTTTCCCGAAACATTTTACACCATTTGCACACTTAGGAATAGTCCAGACAATCGGCACCGTAAGCCTCTACCATTTCCCCCTTGAATTTTAGTGGGTTTCTTACCTTTTGCGTAGAGCAATCTCATAAGAGCTGTTCTTCCACTGTAGATGACGTGATAGCGGCGGCCATTTGTAAAACGACTGGTAGCAACTAGTGCGCGTGCGTAGGGAAAATTCTTGTTACGCAAAGTCAGTGCATGTATCCAGTCTTCTTTTTGGCTGTTAACTTTTACACAGCTACCATATTTCCTCCGTTAAAAAATAAATGGCGTTACTTTCTGATATCCACTCGTAGATGTCCCCGGGATTTTATAATTCTTCCCGCTAGGAAATTAAGTTTTATTGACATTACAACATTATAATATCGTGTGTCTCAAAAGTCGCGTGCCAAATGGATTACAATTGGTTGCTTTGATTTTGTAGGTGAAATAGTGAAGTAGAGGAATAATGCTAACACCGGAACAACGTGTGGATCACCACAGAACATCTCGAGAAGCTGCAGACGAATTTCATCGCCGACACCCTGATATTCCCAAGCCCACCAGCTACATTTTTACGCGTGATAGAAGAAAATTTGGATCGTGTGAGACATTGTCTTCGAGTGCATGGTGCACACTTTGAACATGAACGATAAGCTTGCGAAACCGTGTGAACATAAAGCCAGCATTCATAAACTTTTCATATGGCACGCGACTTTTGAGACATACGGTTTATTTCTATGAACGCATCACGTGGTGGTACCCAACACTTTCTATCTATTTCCCAAAAATGTGTTGCACGAATCCAAGTCTGCATTACATGAATCCATGAAGTGTATTAATGCGTTCAGTAGCTGCCGCTGAAAGGCCTCTGCCGTATGGCAATCAATTAAAAAAAAAATAAAGGTAATATTACCCGATGGACCGATTTGAGAAAATTTTAAATTTATTCTTTTTTTAATGAATCGTAAAATATCTCTAACACGTTTTTTAAATATTTCCACGGAGAAGAAATTTTGCACTGGCCATGTTTACACGAGGAGAAAAATCCACAGTAAAATGCACTTCATTCATGCACTATTCAACTGAAGCAAACTCTTCATTCTGGCCACTTGTGTCACGTGATGTTAAGACCAATCAAGAACAAGCTGATCACGTCGTGTAGAACTTATTGATCACGAGATTGATCACAGAAAGAACCGGTTCACACATTTTAACACATTCGATCTCTATACTTAGACTGTGAAACATAATAAGTCTTATGCACGTCGCTTCAGCCAGCTTCTAGCAGTTTCATTCATATTGTGTCGCTGTCAAATACAGGCAAGTCAAATACATATGTGAGGAAATTATGCGGAAACGTACACCAAATACCAGCTCCATCATAGCAGAATAAAGCCAATATTCCAGTACTTCACATATGTCGACGTTCCGTTCTTTATTTGAGCAATGGAGGCTTCTTTTTGAGTGTTCATTTAATAAATACAGTGAATGCAAGAAATCATATCACGAATTCAAACAAAATCGTTGTGATGGGATGATCACAAGCCTTATCTTCAAAAACGGAGACAAATCGGCGACTCAGTTTTACAACATTGAGTGCAATGAAAAGCACAGACCTTTCTGTGATTCTCATCTAAAGACCATGCCTCAAATAATCACGGGTGTGTCTAAAAAGTACGACCGATGCCGATCGCAACCATGGTCTTTAAATCTTCTGATCTGTGCGTACGTGTGTTCTCTCCATTGTTGTCTTGCTATGTTTGCTCAAGATTAAAGCAGATATCTGGCAAAATTTTAAAGGGTGGTAGAGGAAACCAAAATAAGCATTTTCCGTCATAGAATGTGTGTCTTGTTGCTCGATCTATTTTGGTCATGTGACTTTTAAGTACACCGGCCTGTCTTTTTCGTGGGCTACGACTTGTTATCTTACGTGGTCAAGAAATTATTTAGGCTAGCTGTGCCCGCGACTTCATTCACGTGGAATTTTGGAATTGTTGATTTCTTAAAGGTGAATTTTTTTATGATTTCTTATTCAGTATCGGTAATTATCAAGTTTAGAATAAGATGGGTTTTTTTTTACTGTATTAATTCTAAGCTTTTTCATCTGTTCATTTTTATTGCGTTCAGCTATTGCAAAATTTCATCAAAAAAGAGCCCGAGCAACACCGGAGATATCAGCTAGTCTACTAATATTGTTGAGACAAGAAAATATTGAGAAGACTCAGTTAAGAAAGTATTGGGTTGTCCAAAAAATCATGACGCATTTTTGCAACAGATGACACAAATTCATTTTTGGAATTACTCGAGTCATTCGTCCAAAATGTGGGACTTCAAATCCACATTTTGGTTGTTCCATTCCACAGTTTTTGCTTAATTTTTGTAGAGTTATTCGTACCTACATTATTGCTATGTTCATTTGACAGTTGACAGTTCTAGTTTCATGTATAAAAAATATTGAAATTTAACAAGATGATGATGGAAGGATAAACTGTGCATTTTCGCCATATTTGACGGCTTTACGAGGGGCGTTCAAATTTGACCTGGACTTTATTTTTTGTAAATTTCATTGTTGCAAAAATCTAAACTTTCATTGTTGGGATGGCAACTATCGCCTGTCATGCAAATGCAGCACCACTCATCCGGTTGCCATGGCAATCGATTGTTTGTTTAAACAAAATGCCGTACAGCGATGTATCGACCAACGAATACTCAAGTGTTTCCACAAAGAAGGTATGAAAGCATCTGAAATTCATCAGAGACTTCAAAGACAGTTCACCGAGTCATGTTTGTCTCGATCATCCGTCTTTGGTTGGTGCCAAAAGTTTGAAGGAGGGCGAGAATCTATCGACAAAGAATCTCATAAGGCAAGGCCAGCAACTTTGTCGATGATAGCATCATCGCACGAAGAAATGAGCTGATAAGGGACAACAGGCGGATTCATGTCCGAAAATTGGCTTCAATATTGAACATCAGCAATAGCAGTGTGGAGACCATCATCCACGATAAGCTGAAATTCAACAAGATCTGTGCCAGATGGGTCCCTAAGCAACTTTCCGAGGATCACAAAACCACCCGGGTGGAAATCTGTTCCATGCTGCTGCAGCGATAGGACGGGGAAGGTGACAGCTTCCTAAAGCATGTTGTGACTACCGACGAGGCATGGAGTCATCACCATACTCCTGACTCACCACGACCCAAGAAATTCAAGATGACACCATGGGCAACGAAAGTGATTGCGACTGTATTCTGGGACATTAAGAGTATCATTCTGTCGATTTTCTGGAAGAACGTCGAACCATAAATGCACCCTACTACAGTGACATTTTGAGGACATCCCTGAAGCCGGCACTAGGGAAAAAGCGACCAGGACTCCTTACCAGTGGTGTTTGTTTTCTGCAAGACAATGCCAGACCGCACACAGCCAAACTGACTATGGACACACTGACGGAACTCAAATGGAACATCTTACCACATCCTCCATACAACTCGGATCTCTTCCCTTGCGACTATCACCTTTTCGGACCATTGAAAGTTGTTGGGAGGGCAGAGGTTCGGCTCCATTGAGGAAGTGAAAACGGCTGTCCTGACGTGGTTTCGACATCAACCTAAAGATTTCTACAGAACCGGTATCCAGATGCTCCCAGAACGCTGGAAAAATGTGTAGAGAAACAAGGAGAGTTCTTTGAGAAATAACTGGTGGGTGGGTGTTATTTTTCTTGTAGTTTCCTGATTTTATAAAAAATAAAGTCAGGCCAAATTTGAACGTCCCTCGTACTTCCGTGAAGCGTTAAGCTTGTGAAAAGTTGCGTCAATGTTCAACAAGAACGTCAGTGATGATTCGCCTCAAACGACATCGAAAGTAGACATGTATTAGAGGAAGGTTATGCACTCAGTGGGGAGGGTTTTAAAGGTAAGACATTTAAAGGTATTTCGAGCTCCTACCAAAGAACCCAACAATCGGTTTGAATGTATACTATCGGGAATTAGGCGGTTCAAACAAATCCATCATCCAGAAACGTCCAGACCTCGTTAATCGTACAGGAATTGTGCTGCATCATGACAAGGCGAGACCACGCATAAGTTGGGTCACCCGTCAAAAAGAAAAAGGAAAATTCAAATTTATAAACTTTTATGAAATTTGAGCTTTACAATAATACTTAATGAATGTAAACACTGAGTTACATATAAAAAAGAGATTCAATTGTGGTTTATTTTGATTCTTCATAAGTGCTATGAGGGCGATTTTGTAGAGAAGCCCCTGTAGCCGGTGAGCGGTATGGCCAAGCCGTTTTCTGGCTCTGAGATCGACTTCGCCACAGGCTTGGTCGAGTTGCCGCAGCTCAGGACGAACTTCAACTCCTTGGTCATCTCGTTGCAAACGGTGTTCTAGAAGCAAACAAACCCCCCGAAAAAACTATTTCATTTCAGGATAATAAAAAGAGGACATGGGGAAAGGAAATTGAGGGAGGGATATGGTTCTGAGATTTACGTTTTCTTCGTGGACGGTCTTGTGTGTGTTCCATACGAACTCGAAGATGCCAACTATGCAGGCGACCACCATTCCGCCCATGAGGAGGACGAAGACGCCGCCCGCGTTCTCGATGCTCATCTTGGCCTGCTCCATAGGCGACAGGACTCTCACCTCGTCGCATTCGTTGCCGCCTCCGTCCGGTCCCCGCCTCCTTTCCCACCAACGCTTGCGCAGCATCAACAGGGTGCCGTCCTCTTGCAACTCCAGAATGGCTCGGTTCATCTTATTCCACCACGGGGAACCTGAAAAGAAAATACTGTACATATTTAGGCTAAGCCAAAATGATGGACCCGATTTCAGAAGTTTACTTTGTGAAATCTAATGAACATATGGTGTTGTGAGACATGGGCTACGAAAGGTTTACTTCAAACACATCACATCACAACAATAAAGCCCTTGAACACTCATCACAGAGTTGTTTACATGATAGTCAAGCACACAGTCAACACCATTTTCTTTAATCGCTCGCTGCTGACCCTTAGCGGTAGAAAGTAAAAATACTACGTGGAAACTAAACTGTGAAAGTTAACCTTTCGAAGCACATGTCTCACATTACGATACGTTCATTAGACATCGCAGAATAAATGTCTGAAATCGGGTCCATCATTTTGACTTGCCCTGTATATATTTGCAGAAGATTTCGATACACTGAGGAGCAAAACAACTTTTATTGTTGTCACAAAAAGGCGACTCTTCCAGTAGCATACTTATCAAAGTGAGAATCCAGCGAGCATTCGTTGGAATGCAACCCTCTACGAAAAGCAAAAATCGCCGACTAGAAGTCAATAACGGATGTTACGTATTATCCGCCATTTTGGATTTTAGGGAAACGTACGCGCTTTGTAGATTTTTCCGATTTGTGGAATGCCGATGGTATCTCAATATCAATATTTTATTTCCATTTTTTTAACTTTCAACTTCCACATTTCATAGGAGTTTAACCTTGTTAATTGAATTATGTTTTCTTAAAAAGAACTACAGGGTGAGTCAAAAGTCGCAGTACACCCTGTTTTTTTCGAAAACCGTGCAGGAATTGGGGAATCTGAATATTCCAGAAAGGTATGGGTGAGGTGGTCTATCTTTTACGGTATGTACCGAACATGGCCGCCATCTTGAAATCGGCCGTCTTGAATTTAAGTCATTTTTTTTTAAAATGTAAAGGGGGTCGTGTGATATATCAAATAACATCAGCATTTTCTGACAATTTCATTCCTGTAAACAGATATAGTTCAAAAATTACAATGCATTTTGTTTCATTTTGTAGCAGGTAACTGAAGATGGCTTTGAGCACGGAGGAGAGAACTGAGGTCATTTTGATGTCTGGAGAACGAAGTTTCCGTGTCGTAGCTGCAGATTTTAACAACCGGCACCCAGAGAGACCTCCAATTTCACACAACACAGTCAGGTGCTCAATTAAGAAATTCCGAGAAACTGGGACTGTGGTTGACAAGGCACGGAGTGGCCGTCCAATAAGTGCTACTGACGAGACAACCTCAACAATGGTTTTGGCGTCCTTCGTCGAGAGCCCACAACGCAACACGCGATGTTTGTCAGCAGAATGTGGAATCAGCCAGTCATCGATCGTACGAATCTTCATGCTCATCAATGGCATCCATTCAAGATTCAGATACTCCAACACCTAGCAGAGGATGACCCAGACAGACGTATGCAGTTTTGCACGTGGGCCCTAGAACAACATCGACAAGGTCCCTCTTTTGCACAATGGATTTTGTTCAGTGGTCAGACGTTCAATTTCCTAGTCATTGGATTGGCCGACGTAGTGCTGTGGAACGGCCACCCAGATCACCTGATCTCACACCACTTGACTTTTATCTGTGGGGTCATTTAAAGCAACTCGTATATACAGAGAAAATCAGAAACAGACACCATCTCCAGCAACGCATTGAAGAAGCATGTGCCAGCATTTCTGCGGAAATCCTTCTGCGAGTGCATGACGATTGAATTCAGCGCCTTCAAATGTGCCTTGACCAAGAGGGAAAGCATGTTGAACACATTAAATGACTGTCCTTCATGGAGAACAGTCCAGCCTGTAATTCCAAACAAAATGTGTTGTAACTTTTGAACCATAACTACTCCTTCAAATCTGTTTACAGGAATGAAATTGTCAGAAAATGCTCATGTTATTTGATATAGCACACGACCCCCTTTCCATTTAAAAAAATTGACTTGGATTCAAGATGGCGGCCATGTTCGGTACATACCGTAAAAGATAGACCACCTCACCAATACCCGCATGGAATATTCAGATTTCCCAATTCCTGCAAGGTTTTCGAAAAAACAGGGTGTACTGCGACTTTTGACTCACCCTGTATATTCGATTTGTAACGAAAACTTTTCACGATTTTTCCTTATTGCCACAACAGTATGGAAAAATTGTATGTTCTGATCGTTTGAGAATTGCAGAATACAACATCTCTACAATATTCAATGAAATTATAATACTCTACAGAGGGTAGCCAATAATGTTTTGAAACAAATCTGAAAATTCATAGAGCCTCCAGGCTAGAACGCTGCTGCATGCAAATCAAGTAATCTTGATTTCCCACGTGTTTTGCAGTTTCAGTGTGAGCAAATGCAATCGTGCCCAGAATTGACCTCCAATTAAAGGGGGGGGGGGACAATTATCAGTTTCTTACGACAGAAATGGTCCACATCTCAAATTATAAAAGTTGTCAAGCAGTCTAACCGTATTGTAAGTGCAAGCACAATCTCAAGGATCAGAACGGAAATAAAAACCCCGGCCAACAAACCCCTGACAGCTACAAAACGGAAGAAACAATTGGGACGTCCATAAGTAGTCCCAGGATCCAAGTTGAAAAGGTTCATGAAAATGGCCAACCATAGTCCGACTCAGCGAGTCATGTCCCGATTGCTGCATCTTCGTAGATCAACGTTACAGTACGAAAAAAGAGAAAGGTTCATGGGGTGTCAATGGCCAACATAGAAAAACCCCCTGCGGCAAAGATCATGACCCCTGTATCGTTATTTGCTGAAAAATGACAAAAACATTTCATAACCACAGATGAGGCCTGGTTCTATCTGTCGGATTGCAAAGATCAAGGACGAGTGTACTACGATACCAAAGGTGTGCCGGTTCCCCGAAACACCGTCATCAGGAAAGCGACACATTCAAAAGGCGTTTTGGTATGGGAAGGTATTTGCTACAACGGCAAGACAGTACTGCGGTTCATCGAGCCCGGAGCCAAGATAAACTCTCAATATTACTTCTAGAAGATCATCAAACCATTTGTGACCAAGGATGCCCCTGGATTATACCTCAATGGTGGCGCGATCCTCCATTAGGATTCGGCACCTTCCCACGTGGCACGGAACAAGCTGCAGTTTCCGGATAGTCAGAAATTCTCATACATATCTCCGGAAAAGTGGATGCCACAGTCTCCGGATGCGGCCCCGATGGATTTCTTCGCCTGCGTTTACCTTAAGCAGAGGATGGGGCACCGTAAAGTAGAGACTGTAGTCGGGCTTAAAAAGGCGTTGCGGGAGGAGTGGGGCAACATGCCCCAGGAACTCATCGATAAGGCCTTGGTGGCATGGCGAAAGCGCTGCAGGCAAATCTACTATAACAAGGGATACCAGATTGAGTAACTGTAACGTTCTACCTCTTTCCATTCAACGGCAATAAATAAACTTATTTGTTTCAAAACATTATTGGCCACCCTCTGTACATTTTAGATTCCTTACTTCTTATTACTTCTTCGGATATTTTATGGAGGTTATTAACCTCCGGGAACAATAATTAAAGGATCCTGAAGTATTGCTTATTCCAATAAAAATTATGGATCAATCAACGAATATTTCATGAAAAATTTAATCTACATTGCAATCAGCACATGCATTTCAATGGATCTAGCATGGTGTCTGGGCCAAAGATGGCTGGCAAGCTCTACTTAAGTATTGTGTGAAGAGTCAGTGACATGTAAGATTTCCGGATTTAGTCTACAGACAACTGGTATAGCGAGCAGCTATGCCTAATGTTCTGTCCACCCAGTGCATTTGTGACAAAACTTCTGTTCAAGAAGGCCTACCTTTCTTGACAGCAACGCCGTACCCTTTGTTGTCGAGCTGTCCGCCCACCTGCATCAGATCACAGTCGTTGGCGGTGAGGTAGGCGATCTGGGTGGACTCCATGAGGAAGGCATAGTTGCCTTTCCTCACCCGGTCGACTCCTTCCTTGTTGCTCTCTGTGAACACGGTCGGCTCCTCCATCTTCATCTTCTCCCACATCTCCGAGTAGATCCGCGAAGTGGACGCCTGTTTTAGTAAAAGAAATGAAAAGATCCCCAACTCTTATTAAAGATTTTTACCCATCAAGGTCATTATCCTGATGAGCTCTGGAGCACTTACTGAAAAAAAGTTCTGAGTGGACCCGCCCTGGACGCATCCATATTTGATTTTGTTCTGGCTATTGAGGTCTTCAGCGCTCTTAATGGGCGGGATCAGCCGTTGTGACGTCAGAAAGGCCGCCAAATTTGCCGTGTAGGACGAGATCATGATGAGAGTGAAGAACCACCAGACTGCTGCGATGACTCGCGTCGAAACAGCCCTGGTTAAAAGGTCAAAATAAGATCACAGACCTATCGCCCCTCGACTTTGTGGACTCTCGCGGACTTACCAGACAAAATTCTGGGGACAGTCCTCCAATATACAGGGTCTTTATAATTAAAGTTCCATTTTGACATGGCCATAAAAAAAAACTACTGGACCAAAAGCTATAATACTTGGTAATGTTATACAAGAGGTCATGGGAAGTTCATATCTACCAAAAAAGAATTAGTTCAAAAGGTCACCACCAGCATGGAATGGCGCTCTATGCAATATTTGTATACGAAATTAGACACGAAGACACAGGTTAACAAGTCTTTAATCGTTACTAAAATTAGTTGCATGTTGAATGTGGCCTCCACCATTTACTGAAAGCAGGTTACACCATTGTTAACCTGTGTCTTCGTGTCTAATTTCGTATACGAATATTGCATAGAGCGCCATTCCATGCTGGTGGTGACCTTTTGAACTAATTTTTTTTTTGGTGGGCAGGAACTTCCCATGCCCTCTTGTATAATATTACCAAGTATTATAGCTTTTGGTCCAGTAGGTTTTTTTTATGGCCATGTCAAAATGGAACTTAAATTATAAAGACCTTGTACTACCAGACCACCAATTTATGAAATATGGTAGCTACTTATTCTAACTTTAAATAAACCGGAAGTAAGTTACAGAGAGCTTCCGTTTAACTGGACTATGCTTACTTTACTTGCACAGGTTGGACAAAATACTGGAAACATTTAAAAAGCCATAATGAGTTCAGCGTGCAAGATAGCCTGAACTGAAAATACCGAAAAATTCGAAACTCTGACTTTATTGGACAGTCCGCAAAATCGAGGGAATAAAAATAACTAAACCTAGTTTTCTATCAAAGCGCAATATCGTCTAAGAACTCTTACTTGGGCGTGATATCCGATCCCTGCTGCATCAACGACCCGATGGTGAACCAGAAGCTGTTGAGAAGGCCGAACGTGTTTTCCAGCATGTCTGGGTTCGGTTTACAAGGATGAGGGTTGTCCCATTCGTAAGGACTAAATCTATCATTCAGAAAATAAAAATCATCCACCATCATTCAGGTGACAAACAGGCGTAACACTCAAGCTCATGCTTACCTAGCCAATATGAAGAGAACGATGCTGACACCTAAGTAGGCGGTGGCCATGTAGATCCACACTTCAGCTTTCAAGGGGTCCAGGAAAGAGAAGAGCGACGGTGTGGTCTTGGAGGGTCTCTTGAACAGGATGCTGATGCCCAGGTTCATGAAAGGCGTCGTGAAGTCGACGGCCTCCTGGCGCACGCGCGTGATGGTCAGATCGGCGACCGCTGCGTCTGCTTTCTGGTTTCGTATGCAAATGAGGACAAAATCAAAAACGATACAAACACGTGGAATGTTTTTTAAGTGTGTATGATTTTATATTTACCAATTCGAGGAGCTCCCCGATCATGCCGTTCCATTTGCCGCCGCTCTTGTTGTCGCCGTACTTTCCGTCGGCCACGGGCTGCAACTTGTACTTAAACTGAGCCTTCTTCGCCATTTCGTACACCAAGTCCACAATGTAGCCTTCGTACTTGTCGTTCCCCGTAAGCAAATGAGAATTGGTCTTCTCCCGAAAGAAAGGTTCGTTCTGTAAATGGAAGAAACTGCAAATCCTTAGAAAAGCCCTTTAGGAACCAAGGTCTATCTTTAGGTTGTTGATAGCTCAACCTACTTTAATAGATGTAATGATGACGGTTCTGTTAATCAACAAGTCATCCGTGTTCCTTTGCAGTTCTCTTTCCGAGATTAAATAGTTCACGCCCGTCTCGGCGCTCCAATTTGCGAGCTAATAATAAAAAAAAAGGTTGGAATCCATCCATTGCAAAGTGAACAAAAAATGAATATAACAGTGCAGATATGTAGATAACCCACCACACGGAGCCCTTCCTTATCCAATTTGATGATCCTCAAATTAAAACTTGTTCGAAGTCCGTCCTTGTCAAAATGAATTGGCCCCGTAATACCGGATATGTTCACCTACAGACGTGACAGGATAAGCAGAGGCACCTCTTAACCAATGTTCAAGCAATGGCCAATGAATTAGAAAATGTATGCAACATATGTAAATTATTTGAGGTCACGTGATTCAAGCGTGCACTAATTTAAGAAGGAACTGGGCGAGTTTAATTACAGAACTTGATCAGCTGACTGACATCGAAAGGGAGCTCATTGTTGGTGCTTGTCTAGATGGAACACGATGAAACAACAATGCAGCTGACTGGACTCTCGAAAGGTGCCATATCCAGTCTTAAAAGTTAGTCTAAAGGATATCTCCTTTAAAACAGGATATCCACTATGCAACAAATAATTACAACCAACTCTTGTTCCCGTTCCATATCTGGCAGAATTATGCACAAGGAATTGAAGCAGATCCAAAACGAAAACACCTGATTACTGGAAAGAACAAGAAAGTTCGTCTACAGCGGTATCAGGAAGGTCCTCGTGGGACATGTGAAGAAAGAAGGCTATGTGGTCTGACGAATCACGATACATGTTCGTTCTGAACAGATTGGCAGAGGATTTGGCGGGAGACCCATGAAGAAATGGATTCAACGTGTCTTATCGAGACAACTCAAAGTTCTGGTGGCGAAGTCATGGTTTGGAGCTTCTGCTGGTATGGATCAGGTCGGGTACGTTGCACAGATTACCTAAACACTGTCGCCGACAAATCCATCCTGCATTGCTACTGTTCATCGCACACGGCTGGTTCAGCAGTGGTTTAGCGAGAAGGAATATGACTTCCGTCCTTTCCCTTTGCCGCCTCTGACTCCAGATCTCAAACCCATAGAGAATGTTTGTAACCTGTTGGAACGACAGCAAGATACTCTTCCAACAAGTCTGCTAAGAGAATTAAAGGAAAGTCTGATGGCTTTCCATTGATTTACGGTATTCAACACGTGTTTCTAATTCATTGGCCCGTATGTGTATGTTTCAGTAAAGAATAAACAGAAAAGAAAGCTGTGCGAGGCAATGAGTGGTGGCTTACTTTATTCAGGGCTTCGATGAGGAGCTTGCCATGGGAGGATGGGTGGCCGGGATCGCACGAAATGGCGCGCAGGTCGAGTTCTTTGTTCCGGTCCAATGCCGAAATGGCTTGCGCATAGACGAGCACTGCATCGTATAGCAAGGCCAGATTTGTCTGATATTAAAAGAATGAATAAATGAAGCATCATTATCGATATTACAGACACAAAACACCCACCATAACAACAAATAAACAGACATCACAGTTAAGGATAGCGTACACGTCAAATGCTGAAGAAAAATGTTTTTTATTACTGCATACAATGAGCATGCTTAGGTAAAAAAAAAAAAATTGGAAAATATGATTCGGTGTGCTAAACAAATATTCCAAATCTATTTTGTTTTTGTTTTTTTTTTTAAAAACTATTACACAGGTGGACCCTCGTTGTAGCGAACTCTGTTAGAGCGAATTTTGTTTTTAGACCTGGCGAATTTCCATATAATCCTATAAAAATCCTCGCTATAACGAATTTCAATATTACGAATTTTTTGATATAACGAACTAAATTTTGCAGTCCCACAATACATTTATTGCAATTTTATAACAAACTTTGGCTGGAATGTAATATGATATGGTAAGATAATTTATTACTACAGGTCGAACCTCATTATAACGAATCTCAGGGGACCTTAAAAAAATTTCGTTATACTGAAACTTCGTTAAAATGAGGGGAGAATGGCTAGCATCCTTTAATTTTTTTGCATTTCACTAGTGTACATTCTCTAAATTTGTTGTCAGGGCTTTAAAGCCCCAAAAAATTTCTACTAGCCGTTACATCCAGTCTGTCACAGCATGGCAGGGTAGGGTCTCTTTCAATAACTTACAAATTTAGTCACCAGCTGGCGCAAAACGATAAATTCAGTGCTGCCACCCGTGGTGTGACGTGCACGGAGCCTATAGTCGATGAAGTGATGGGCGATACTACAATACTTCGGTATCGAGTATCGATTCACATTCATTACGTAGAGGTTTTGCTGAAGTGTGTGGGGGCTCGAAAATGTGTTTGTTAAAGTGAAATTTCGTTAAACTGATATTCGTTAAAGTGAAGTTTTTTGTACATTAGATTAGTTAGGTCTAGGTGGGAGCAGAAAAATAATTCGTTAGAGTGAAATTTCGTTATAGTGGGGCTCGTTATACTGAGGTCCGACTTGTATTATTTTTTGCGGTAATTTAGGGTGAGTAGTATTGGGTAGCGATTATCTGCAGCATCCAGGCATTTTATACGGCAATGTCAGTTTAAGGAGCATTAAATTGAGCAAGTTTTTCCAAAATATAATGAAAATATCAGTAATGAAACAATAATTAATTTTTATTTAATCATAAAACCTGCCTTGATTTATTTTTTTTTAATTTATCGGCTTATCTGACAGGATTGTAAAATGAAACTCATGTAATATAAAATCCATTATATCATGAGATTATAAAAACGTTAAAAATTAGTAATATTTAAAGACAGTTCTATCGAATAAAATATGCCTAATGTAAAGACAATGTTCACTATTCCATTTTAGGTAAAACTGATGACACATTCCAACCACTATTAACAAAGGTCTAATGCAAAAAAAGTACATTGTCATATTTTGGAAATAAATAATTTTTAGATCGATTTTACTTTTTTTAATCCCGGTTATAACGAATTTTCGTTATAACGATATAATTTCTTTGTTTCCCTAGCTGTTCGTTATAACGAGGAACCACCTGTATAGGATGA
>JAHWFO010042544.1:483875-608715 GCA_023313115.1 Rhysida immarginata | reverse complement strand
CCCTGTTACTTGGAGTACCGAGAACTACTACATCAAAGTTCATAACTGCAAACAGTGTTAGGATGAAAACATCGTTTATAAAGCACAAGAATGGCAGGAAACTGATAATGACTGACAGACAGGAGGGCGCTGAAGAGGACTGCCAGTACCAGAAGATCACAGCGACAATTGTGACTGCAGAGCTCAATGTGCACTTTACTAAAAAACGGCAAATATTCTCGGACGAGCTGCTATGGCTAAACCGTTGTCACCCAAGTCAAATCACAACGGAGGAAGCAGTGGTGCCATGTGAACAAAACCTGGTCTGCCGAGCAATGGAAACATGTCTTGCGGTCAGATGAATTCACATCATGTGTACAATTCGGAGTCAAGGACGTTTCTGAGAGAACTTGAGCAGTGTCTACATGAAGAATGGCTCAACAATCCAGGCACAGTTATTTGCGTCTATTCCAAGAATGATTCAGGCTCTTTTGCAAGCATCTAGATTGTACTAATTATCTTTTTTTAGGTGGTTCCATCATTTAGTCCAATTTCTGTATTTCGTTTCATTCCAATGATTTTTATCTATTTGAACCACCAGTCACGGGTAACTTCTACCCAGTTTCAGCCTAGTGAAGCAGTGGCGTAGTAAGGAGGGAGCGAGGGGTGCAATCTACCTGTAAAGAGACGCAAAATTCTTTTGACCTATAATCATTATCAGTTAAGATGAGGACACCAAAAGCGTCTTTGTCCCCGTGCGCGCTGTACTTAGGGAAAACCCACATAATCACACTTCATAGTGGATGGATGGGATTGAACATCCTAAACCATCTTACTATCAAGTCACAAATTGTCCAAAATGTGTCTTTATGAAATGCGATTTCTAGAGATGTAAAAGGGGCGATAAGGGACAGTAGCGAGCTACTCTACCTGTCTGAGCACTTCGACCACTTTCTGTATGGAGCAGTCGAGGACGATGCGCGTTTCCCCGGCCGTCTTGATCTTCTTCAGCTGAGGCCGATAGTCGCCGTCGTGGCTCAGCTGCTGAATGCGAAACACCGTCGTGTTCAGTTTCAGTAGACTCTGCAGTCGAGCGAGACCTTTCGCCCCACGACGGAAAGAGAATTAAAAATGAACACGTGTTTAAAATAATATAAAGGAGAAGAAAAACGTTATACCGCACCGTCGTGGTCCTCGTAGATGATGGTAAAGCTCGTGTACCACGGTCGACTGCGGATGAAAGCGGCGATGGCGTGACCCAGTTGCCGTGGATGGGGAGCCATATTGACGGAGAGGTCATTCTTGCGGAGGCGGAAATCGGCGTTCAGTTCTACGTGCGGGATGTTGAGGGCGGTGCACATGGACTGGACGTGCAGGGACGTCTTCGCCGTGTCCGGGCCGATCAGACCGATGGACCCGTTGACGAGCAGCTTACACACTGAAAAATCAATAGAAACGTCTTAATTGCTCTTTGATCTTTACAAAATGAGGATGTTAGCCATGAAAATTTGGACATGGGACAACAAAATGAGTAAGAACTTCTTGAGGTTCTTGTGGCTCCTTTTTTGTAGAGAGAATAACATTTTCTTTGAAGTAAAACTGCTAAAGAATTGGGTTATTCAGGTTCGCCACGCCATTATCTCTAAAAAAAAAGACACTATCACTAAAGAATGCTACACTCATGCTTTTAAAAATGAGACCACCTTGAGCTACGACAAATTATGCAAATCAAACACTACAGCAAAAATGATTAGCATTTCAGCTTTATTGGTCCACTTATACCAGGTCTAGGGCGATCATATCTTGCTTGTCACAGATTGTATGTCCAGGGTGTTGCAGGTAACTACAGGGCAGTATAACGAGAAGCCTAACCGCTCAATTGCAGGGGCCGGCTCGACAACAAATGATCATTGGGTAATTTTATCAAAAACATGACGTTTTGACGTTCACCCCCCCTCCCCGACTGCGTAAACTGCTGGCTGCTGCAGGCCACCTTTATCTCCCTCCATTCTTCCAATCGACCGAGCCGGTCTCTGCAATCGAGCGGGTAGGCTTCCCGTTATACTGCCCTGTAATTATCTGTAACACCCTGTACAGTCCAGTGCATAAAGGTTTAGACTTAAGTCATAGTTGAGCACGTGAATAGCATATCCCAAGCGTATACTTGCTACCCTATTTTCATTCAGAAGGGACAGCTCCAATCTACAGTAATCTGCCTTGACTCTCAGTAAAAGTACCTGATTTTGCAACCGATCAACAACAACGGAGTAGGTAAAAACTTTTTTTGCACTAGACAGTACGTCGCCGTTTACTGGAGTTCGGACTGCAAACTCGAAGGCCCCTCCTCAAGATTCCTTGGACACTTCAGCAACGCAATGCCAGACTGCAGAGTGCGTTGATACCATTGTTTTTTCGTATGAATCACGTTCGTGTTTAGGTGAGAAGGATGGCCACATCTCTTTCCTTAAGTAAGTGATGCATGCCAGAGGTGGACATTCAGATTATTAGCTATATTGACATACACAGCCCCTCTAACACCAAGATGCTAGTCGTTCGAACTGTATTGCCTATTTTACATAGTAAAGCAAAATCATAACTCAATAGTGGTCTGTTTTTTTCTGAACATGAGTGTAGCCAAATTAGGTTACCATCAAGAAAAAGAAAGGCAAAGTGATACTTAATTCATTGGAGATTTATAAATTAATGAATCACCCTCTATGTTAGTAGGTAACCTAAAGTAACTAATATTGACTCATTACCTTTGTCGGTGGCGGCGAAACTGTCGTGCCGTGGGAAAGTCTGCATGTCGTAGATATACTTCAGTTTAGGTCGACTCCCCTTCGCCTCGTTCATCATGTTGATGGCGTGCACCAGCGTTTGTTGGAGGGCCACATCGTCCGAGTCGAACAGGCCACCTTGGAACAAGGAAAAAAGATAAAAAAAAAGTCGTCATTTTATCTTGCTCTGTCGAAAATATTAAGAAAAAATTAACAACTTTGGGAAATTTCACAGAAAACACTGCATTCACCCGCAGAGCCAAAAATTGCTATACTCCTGCTAAGAGTGTAAACGGCACTCATAAGCATTCTTTTCCCCACATATAATCTCACTTTGTCCAGTTATGTTTTTCTAATCTGTCAGAACCATGTAGCCTCGATTCGATCCCTATTCGCACTTTCCCTGCCCAATCATAAATACACTGCCCGGTACTTAATTGCTGTATAAACATCTGTTGAATATGCTAAAAGGCCTTCGTTAGCCTGCATGACAGAATGTATAAGCTTAGGCATCGATTCTACGAAGTCCTGCAGTGCATTTAGGTCAAGCCCCTGAATTCATCAAGGAGACCTTTAGCTGCTGTAAAGTTGACAGAAGAGGATGTTGTTGACGGATGTCTCTCCAACAAATCATTGGATGTTGTTGATTGAATTATTTGGAATGCCGTCCTGTAATTTCGTAGTTTTATGCAATGGATATGAGGGAATTAAATTCTATTTTATTTTAATAATTTTAGAGCATCGTCTTCAGGTTAATATACGATTTATAAAATTAAAATGCATTTCTTCCCTTGGTATTTTATATTGAAGTCCATAAAGTACATTAAATAAAAAAGTGATTCATTTTAGCTTCAATTTGACATATATGAAAATTCCCTACGACGAATATAACTAGAGATATGCTTCGTTTTATGTGGCGAGATGCGCGAAATTTTGATAATTATAACTAAAATATATTTTTATCTGGCAAACGAAACTACGCATGCTTTATATTTTATCCACTAGAATATACTGATAAAGTTAGAGAAAAATTGGAGACCCTAAGGTCAATTATCATCACTCGATTTTGTTCGGTTTGACCTGGAATGACTCCTATGTAAGCTTAAATAATTGCCAAGAATACTTGATTAAGTTTGGACCTGTCCAAGGCCAGAACACTCTTGATTAATAAAAAAGTTAGCCGAGTTGTCTCTGTGGAAATGGTAGTTTATCTGAACATCCTCTCAGTAACTTTCGCGTAAAATTACATGTACTTTGCATGATACGCTAACCAAGACGCGATTTCTAGTACAGTGGATTTATTGTAAAATTACGAGGGTTGATGAAGAAAATCAAGCAGTTTTCACTTGTTCATCGTCGCTGAAATGCAGGCTACCGATGATCTCCTTTAGATCCTGGAACAGGTGGTAGCCACTGGACGCGAGGTCCGGACTGTAAGGCGGGTGGTCAAGTTGTTCCCAACTAATCAGATCTTATGTCATTTGGGGTCAATAAAAATATCTCAATTTTTTTATAACATGTTGCTGTAAAAAAAGAAAATTGTCTTTTATGTGTGTTCAAAAAATAAGGCAGTGGTTAAATTTTGATACATATTTCATACCAAACATGTTGCAAATCTGAAACAAAAGTGAGAAATCAAAGGAGATGATGTCATACATTAGTACTTAGTCGGATAGCCGTTACTCTTGATAACAGCTTGACATCTGCTAGGCATAGAATCGACTAACTTTGTCATGGTTTCGGACGGAATCTTAAACCATTCTTCCTTAAGCATTTGAAATTTTTTATCCAAGTTCGATGCCTTTTTGTCTTTGCAGCAACGAAACAGAACCTCCCAGAGATGTTCGATGGGGTTGAGAGATCAAGTACTCGAACTTTTTTGGAAGCCAGATAACGCTTAACAAGGTTGGACGTGTGTTTGGGGTCGTTGTCGTGTTGGAATAGGCGGCCTCTGGGCATGCAGTTTTGATGGGACCTTCAAATCGAGATGTACCCTTTGATTTGGCATTTCCTATAAAAATTGAAGGAGTATTATGTTACAGTTATTTTTATGCATGTTCTGGTGACATTGGAAACTTATTTTTGGAAACATGTCGCCAAACCAGCAAAAGTGTCTGTTCAGTTTTTGTATGAGAATTATCTCCCAATTGTTTGGGTCTTATGAAGTGTTTCACCTTTCTACACCCTCCTATAAAATATAGGTTCAGTCCGATATTCGTTTTTAAATTTACATATAAAATTGTACTCGTGCCTTATTTTCTGAGCGCTACTGTACATGACAGAGAGGATAGTGAGGAATTGAACAAATTATTGGATAGAAAATGTGAGAAAGCAAATGCTTGTGATGATTTGGATGAAAAAGTTACTTAATCGAGATGTTTGGTTACAACCAGAGGCACAATCATTCTTGACCATACGTTATAAGTGTATAGAGAAAGTCCAGGGGAGAACATTTTCGATTTTCAATATCGTCAAATTTTCAAAATCATGTACTTTTTCATAAATAAAAATAGTACATGATTTTTTTCACACTGGCATGCGATAGAGAAGTTTTAAATATTCGCATCCTTATTCTCTATATCCATGACAACCAAAACACAGAAGATTAAATTTTGTGTGCAGTGTATTTACTCTGCAACCCAAAGCATTTTATCATCATGCCAGTTAAATAAGCATCTGAAAAAAAATGACTTTTATGAAAACAAATTTTTAAGTTCAAACTTAATTTATTTCTAGGTAAAATAAATTCTGCGTTCCCTTAAAAAAACAATTAAAAAGTTAAGAGTACTGCAGTGAAGCCACACATCGCTAACTACTTTCTTAAAGAGAACCGAAATTCATTTCAAAATAATATTATAATATTAAAAAAAAATACATTGACCATAATTACAAATTCTAATAATGCGTTTTACACTCATAATACAGATATCCCTTTAAGCTAGTATTGTAAAACAAGGCTTATTTACCTGATTCTATTCCCATCACTCCTTTAATCTAATATTGTATCCAATTTCGCACAAATATATCAAAAGCAGATATTTATAATAATATGTGTATTCCTTAATTATAAAAAACAAATCATCTTTCGAATATCCCAGCATCCTTAATGCTCAACCATCGTTAAGAAGAGCGAGCGGCTTTCGATGCCTGCGCTCAACGGCAAATAAATGGCAAACAATTTGGATAATAACTCCCCGACTGAAGTAAAAGAGAAGCCAAAGGATACAGAAGGAGGACTGATTAAAATTCATAAACGGGATTAAATTCCTGCTCCGTTTCAAGCCCTTAACCAGATAACGTCTAAAGATCGATCGATATTGGGGGACGCACGAATGAAGGAGAAGAGAGAGCAGTGATGTTGAGCGTTGGGAGATGAATGAGGACGTGGGCCAAAAGAGATGGAGGAAAAATGAATAAATTGTGGCAGACTGTTTAGTCTGACTAAAGTGACGTTGCTATTGTGGAACTCACCCAGTTTGATGAGTCTCTCCTTGGAGAGGGCTGAAGCGGTCACCAGGAGGACGAGGGGCACAAGGAGGCTGCGAACGACAGACGGCGCCATCTTGGATGCGCTCCTCTCCAATTCCTCCTCCTCCTCCTCCTCCTCTCGCAACGTTCCACGGTGCACGAAGCACTCGAATGGTTTCTCAGTTGTTTTCAGGTTAATTTTATTATTAAAAAAGAAAAAAACTATAATATATTTTTGTATTAATGCAAACAATAAACTACAAAGAAAAAAAATCTTGAAAAAGGAGTTTTAAAATGCGCTTCTCATCACGATGCAATAGCAATGCTTCTGACATATTTAACTTTAACAAAATGATATAATGTCCCAAAATTTTCTGTGCATCCAAAGAAGTCAAAAGTGAAAAAAAGAAATAACTTTTAAAAAACGAAGTCAAAATGCGTCTCTTGTTTATAAAAAATATCAACTATGAATGGAGAAAAAAAAACAAACTTTCATGACCCAAACTTCAGAATTTCAACTCAAGTTTCTCGATGATGACATAATTCATGGTCGGTCTTTGAGACATTCTACCTTTTGATACTCTTAGTAATCCGAAGTCAGAGTTTGAAAGCTCCAAAACATTTTAGCTGACACGCACTGACTCAGATTTCAGTTAAGAACTTTTTGTGACTGACCAACAATGATGACTGTTTAGAATTCATCATCAATTTATTTTTGGGGATGGAAGGAAACCAAAGCCACTGTTCTACAAAATCTATATATATAAAAGAAGAAGCTGACTGAGTGAGTGAGTGATCAACGCACAGCCCAAATCATAGGGCCTAGAAACTTGAAATTTTGTACAGAGGTTCTTTACAAAATGTAAGTGAGCACTAAGAAGGGGAAATTCAACCCCCCAAGAGGGGGAAAGGGGGGTTGAAAGTTTGTTAACACATTAACTAGTGTTGCACTACTTAATTAACCATATTAACCTCTTTTAGGGAGTGGGGTAACGAATTATTAACAACGAGCATAAATATGATTATGCAATGACAGCACATACATAAGGCAGTGTCTATCGAGGAGGCTAAGGAATCACACGGGTCTCCCTTGAGCTCCCTAAAAACGTCCGGACGACTGGCAAAAATTTGTGTTTGACAAAAAAATAAAAATAAAAAAAAACTATACTCTATCCAACGAAAGAAAAACTGGGCAAATTTTTTCTATTGAACTTTCTATTGTATATCTGATTATTTAAAGCATACTTCGATGTTTCGCCATCTGGTGGACAAAATAATAGCGGGATCGCGTTTAAACGGGAGCATCATAACCTCTTCAATTAAGAAAACATGCAGGAGGGTATAAGAGCTTCTACGTCAAGAAGGGCAAGGGAAATTTTAAAAGATAGGTCTAAAGCAGGGCTGTCCAAGATTTCTGTCCGCGGGCAGCACCGTGCACGCGAGTAATCTTCCTTACCCCCCTATTGCACATTACGCTGATCAGTTCCTTAAAGTCGAATTGCTGATTATCAATTCGACATTGTAAAAAAAAAACGAGGCAGCTTCCCATTTGATTTCCTTCGTTTTAATGTGACAATTTTATCGATGTCAGGTAGAATTATATTTTTTCCCCGATAGGACATGATTACATATTCATTTCGAATCCGATCTGTGAACAATGAAAAAAAAGAACCATATTCTCCCATTGCGGTTTAAATACTGGTTCAGTGATTTTATGCTTTTTAGGAATGTGCGCCATGTTATGCGAGACAAAAAAACAAGCAAATATCAGTAACAAAACAAATAATGCCTCATTTAATGCCATCGCCCCCTAAAGTCTGACAACATTGCATAGGAAAACTATACCGACTCCCCTCCTGAGTTTTGGACTATCTCCTCGGCTTTACCCGTGAGCTTTGTCTGCGAGCATTTTATGTTGCACGCGGGCGACGTGCACGAGTTGGACGGCCCTGGGGGTGATGCTTTATGTCTAAAGTATCCAGTGATACTCCTCGGGGGTGAATATACACTACTGTTTATAAAAATCGCAACACCCTGATGGGATAGCCCAATCTGCATTAAATTTGGAGCATTTGCATATCATGGGTCAGAAAAGAAACCATTAGATTTTCAGGTCAATACAATGGGTTTTATTGTCACATTAGTATCGGGTGAAACCACCGTGGGATGCAATTACAGCCTCTAAACGTCGTGGCATTGAGTCAAACAAGCTCTGAATAAGGGCCTGGGGAATGTCCTGCCATGCTCTGTCTACACGGGTATACAGTTCATCCACAGTTGCTGCTGCAGGAGTCTGACGAGCCAATCGATGAGCAAAACTGTCCCACACATGTTCGATTGGGAACATGTCTGGTGAACGAGCAGGCCAGGGGAACAAGGGCGTCTGATGTGCTTGGAAAAAGGCGAGGTTGATGGGCCCATTGCAACCTGAGGCGCCGGTGGTTTTGAGTCAAAGGAATCCGCAACAATGGTACTCGTGCCATCAATCCTCTGGAAATCAAACGGCGTCGTACAGTGCTAGCAGACATTGTCCTGCCTACTGTAGCACCCCACTGTTGTGCTAACACTGTGGAAGTGGCTGTACGATCTGCTACACACATGCGATAGAGGTGTCTGTCATCTCGCGGTGTCGTCGTGCTGGGTCTTCCTGAGCCTGGTCTTCGGTGTGCCCTGTTCTCTTCGCTCCACTGCCTCCATGCACGCATAATTGTCGTTGCATTACGTCCTACACGAGCAGCAATGTCACGATACGACCATCCCGCTTCACGCAGACCAATTATGCGTCCTCTTTCAAAGTCTGTCAGCTGTTGATATGGTACCCTTCGTCGTCGTCGAGGCATGGTGCTCTTTCAAGCAATTACTCTGAAAATCTAATCATTTATACTCTGACCCATTGTATGCAAATATTGCAAATTCCATATGGATTAGACCATTCCATCAGGGTGTTGCGATTTTTATAAACAGTAGTATAGATAACATTTTAATCTGAGACAGAACAACAAGAGGGTAAGTAAAGCCGGGCAAAGTTTGCAATATAATTAGGGTTCATTAAGAATGATGGTTCCATCCCACCTCTGAGAATTATAAAACAAAATCAAATTTGTAACAATACATAGGATTCCTGTTGTTCGGGATGTTCTTGGAGTTAACGTTTTCTTGGAAATATTTAATAATGATCAGTAACTGGAGACAATGGAGAGTTAGCAGACTATTGAGAAAGAGTGAAAGATGGCAGAAGACGCAGTCCCTTCATTCGAGCTACAGTTGGTGACATAACCGATAGCAAAGCATACATGAACTCAACTCTTCAAACCAACAACCATATGGTGTTATGTCCTATAATAATCTTTCGAAAGATAATTCATATCTATCGAAATGCCAGCGAAGAAATGAGTATTGGGCAGAGATGACAAAAAGTTATCCGGGTATCGCAAACATCTGAACAACTGCTTCTTCTATAGACGGAAATTGTAGAATTACTGAAAACAAATTTATTATTAATTTCATGAGGTTGTTCTGTTTAACCTACAACTGTAATTATCTCGGGCAACGCCGGTTGTCTCTGCTAGTTACCTTATAGAAAAATAAGCATAGATTTTTTGGCCGTTAAGTAGCCATCCACATCAGTATCGATAAAGAATAACAATATCGGAAGCTGTTTATACGTATAAGCAGGGGCTATTAAGAGGCGTGAAGCAGCGGTGTGAAGCTCACAGAATTGTGTCATCTGATTGGTAAAAAATTGGCAAATTACAAAAAAATTAAATAGAGAGCAGTGTGGTCTGGTTGGTTACAGAATAGGAGAACATAACAAAATAAAAGTACAGAAAAGGATAATATAACTATTTAATATGCCTTAATAAAGGAGACCATTGCGACGACAACAAATGCTGACTTCTTAGCTGACCATGAGCGACGACATTATGATCTCAGGGTCTCCTTTCCAACTCCAAATTAAAATAAGAACTAATTCAACATGTAAAAGAAAAACGGTTACACATTCTTAAAGACTTTTCCAAAAATCCACTCGTCTCTATTAATCAGGATGAGATGCAGACACTTTCCGTACAGAGCTTCAACTGCAACTGCGATCCTTCGATGTATCCATTAAGTAGTAACTTTATAAGATAGATTATTTCAAGAAACTGCCCGTTTGCTCTCCCTATAATCTTCCTAATTCTCAATATTCGACACAATCATAAACGAATATACGAGTTCAATTTGTTTCTAATGTCTCCTCGTTTGAGATGCCACAAACCATCTCTTTCCTTTATATAAGTAGGAAACTTGATGTGAGATCTCACAAAAAAATCTAAAGTTCAATGAATTCTAGCAATTCGTTTGATTTCTTGGAGGTCAAAGAAAATAGTCCATACATAGGATTAAAGATGATTTCAGGACTGTGTATGTCTAAATGTTTGTTCCAAGTTGACTAATCAATCGACTTCGTTTACTTCTTTTCCTCGTATGAAATGGCGAGGAATTTTCTGGGATTTCCCTTTAAGATACCCAATCAACGTATTACGTTCTCACTTTATTTCAATGCAATCGAGTTCGTTTACTAGCAGGACCACTTGAGATTTGAAAATCTAGAATCTTCACGTAAAGATATCTATTTAGCAACATACGTTTGTATGATGGTAAGCTCAGTTCGTTTCTTATACTTATTTATCAGCATGAAGTACTGTAGCTCAAACGAAATTTTATTCATTTAATGTTAATTTTTTCTTTTGTGACTACCATCAGTTGCCCGGGGCACGATGACCTCTTAAAACAGGAAAATCCAGATGAAATCACGGTCGACAGAAACAAAGATTATTTTCAAAGTGAGGACATTAATTATGTTTAAGAATCTCTTTCTTATCAAGCATTATTATTGCAAATCACATTCGCAATTGTTCGAAAAATTTAACTTTTATATTTTAGCTTTAATTTAAAGCGTTATTATAAATAGTGTACAAGCGTAATTTTAGATTTAATCTCTATTAATAATTTTAAGGAAGAGAAACCAACCTCTTTTCCACAAAACGAATTCCTGTTCATTAAAACTCCAATGATAAATAAATAATAACACTCTTGTTGTTGGTTTTCCCGTAATTGAAGAGATATTATATAATCTTTGGTAAATGGTTGAAATTATCAGTGCACTGGCTTTTATTCACTGAGAAAACGGATAATAATAATAATAAGAGGCCAACAAAAAATAACGATTTAAAGTCATCTTTAACGTTAAGATCTGATTCTTATGCTTTTGCATGTGCTGAATCCGTATCTGGCGTCAGTTTTTTCCTATCACCCACAGATTTCTTGTTTTTCAATGAAACACTTTTAAATTATTCAGAGTTTGGGGCCTGATAAATTTCCTTGCGGCCCAAAAATATGGATACTTTAACATTGCAGCCGCTTCTCTTCACACCCATTCCTTTAACGTCGCAGTCTCTATGTGCAACTTGGAAACGTGACGTGTAGAAAAAAATCTAAAAGCAGATTTGGATTCAGCACTAAAACCACAAGAAAAAGGCAAATTCTTTCAAGATGATTTTTCATTGCTGGCTTGTTTAATGAGAATATGCTTTCTAACTGCAAGACCACGATTTTGTGACATTTGAGGTGATAATAATAAAATTTTAAATAATTTAAGTTGAAGGAATATTTTATAATAAATAGTTATGTGAATATTTCTCCAATATAGGAATTGAAGAATTACAGAATCAGAGAAATTAATTAGAGTCCGTAATTCTACAACTCCTTCAGGATCTTCGACTCAACCATCTCATAATATTGGACTATACAGTAATTGGTTAATTATATTATATTATATTATATTATATTATATTATATTATATTATATTATATTTTATTTTATTTAAATTATATTAATTTTATGTTATTTTATTTTATCTTTTCTAATCTATACATATAAAAGGCAATGTCAGTATGTTTGTCCGGTTTTACAAGGTAACTTAGAAGTAAGCTAAAAAGTTAAAATTTAACACTACCACAATGATGGAAAAAATCTAAAACTGGAGATAGGTCTCTTAAAAACGTAGAAATTATAATAATTTATAAAGGAAAAATATCCACATAAATTTAAAATAATTTTAAAGGTCAGGATATTTTCATATTTTTCAAAAAGTCAGTCAGGGCGGTTTTATTGATGCTGAAATTTAGGAGAATCTCGATTTTCATCACCTGTGGCAACCCTATGCCTATTCGATGTATACAGATTTAAGAAATGTCCGATCAATAATAAGCGAAAATAATAATAACGTTGAGCGACGGTTATTTCTAATAAATGGAAGTGAATTTCCGACAAATTGACGGGAAACAACGATTTCCAGGATTTCTTTTCCGACTTATTGTCAACCTATGTTGTGCAAACACATCCTTCGTTGGCACAAGTCAAACGTGACGACTTTCGCAACTTCTCGTTAAAAGATAATTAAAAAAAAAAAAAGTTAATTTGTTTATAAAAAACAGCGTCAATCTTGGTATTACTAAAGAGTTGAAAGTTCAATGACGTTTTCAACTCCTTCAAATCATACTAATAATATTTAAATTGAATAAAATTGAGCTTAAAGAAGAAATATTCTAACATTGATCTATCTGCCTCCCATCATCATAAAAGATCTGCGCTTGTTAAATAGATGAGACGTACTGTGTAGCTAATACAAAAATCGGTTCGAAAACGAAGAAGTTCATCGGGTCATGAAGGAAAGAAACTCAGCCATCAATCGTTGTTCACGCCTACATTTCCCGGGAAATTAATGTCAAAGAGACATTATTAATTTTAAAAAGATATCAAAGCCAGGTTTCAATATTGGTTGATACTTTTCCTTGGAAAAAAAATCGTCCTAAAATAATTCCAGGAACTTCACATACATGCGCTCACATACACAGGAATTTCAAAGTCTTTCACTCAAGTCTCTCTCATCAAGGTCGGCGGAATTGAAAAGGAAAACGGGAGAAAAAAAAAGCGAGGAAAAATAAGCAAACGCACTTATATCTACACCAACCAATTTAGCGAAGGAAGAAAAATGAGGAAATGACCAGTGGGTAAGCTTCTTAATTGATCAGATTGGGACATAACTGATTAGACCTATAAACTGTTTTAGATTTTAAGCTTAGCGAGTTCTCCTCCATTTTCCTTATTCCCTTGAGGCTAAATGCAAATTAAAAGAAAACACTGCGAGTTGTGAGAGAGGTCGCGTGTGGACCGTGGCAAGATGGTGAATCGTTGTGGACGTGGTTGATAGGTCGATGAACCATTCCTCCACCAATCCAACGCAATGAGAAGTTCTTTTTCATTTACTTCAATTGTTAATCGAAACACAAATTAGGCAGTTTGCAGATTATCTACTGCTACAACAGGCTTTTCGATCATGACACGAGTCGATTTTTATAGGTAAAGAAGTTGTAATCAATTAAATTCAAAGTTTCTCACGTCATGGTTACGTCATTGCTGTTATGCAATTAAAAAAAAACGGCTTCTTAGTATGACACTATGAATAAAACTAAAATTAAACCTTAAAAAATAGTAAAAACTTTTAACTTTGGATATTATACGAGGGTCGTTTGATAAGTAAATAGAAATGGTACTTCGACATATTTTTGGAAAAATTCTCTTTATTTTTCAACATAATCTTCATTTAGGTCTAATTTGGTCCACCGATTTTCCAGCCTTTTATTTATTTATTTATTTATTTATTTATTTATTTATAATAGTTGCATCCCAAAAGGGGCCGTGTAGTTGAGTGGGATTAGGAATTACTAACTTGTAACAAAAGATTGTTTACGTGTTGTTTGTGATTTGGACAGAGTTTTCAGGTACAATTGATAATCTGATTCTTCATGTCATAAGACAAGCCATTCCAATGGGCAATGGTGTTATATGGGGAAAACAGTTCCAGGAACTTGGATATCTGAATTGCAGGTATAATTTTGTACCTTTGGGTATTACTTACATTATCTGAATTCAACATCTAATCACTGATAAAGTGTACAGGATGGTTGACATCTGTGAGGGCATTGTACAATTCAAATCTTGCGTAATGAATTATAGTAGTTAGCGTTGGGATATTATATGATTGACAGAGGTGGGCAACGGATGCATACCTGGGAAGGGCAAAGCCGCTCTTAGAACGTTGTTGTAAGCGACTTGCATTTTCATGAGTAGAAATTTTGAGGCGGGCGACCACACGATTATCCCGTATACAACTTTTGGTATCAGCATCGTTTTAATAGTCCGTATTAGTTCATTTTTAGTTAATATCCTCCGTAATCTAGCGAAGAGAAATTTCAGGCGATTTAAATCGATCAGCAGGAATTCGATAGTTTCACTGAAAGATAAGTTAGTATCGAATGTAATTCCCAATACTTTGCAAGTTTTCAGTGGGAACTGTTTCTGTTTGTCAATGATTATAATATTCGTTTTGGCCTCATTGAAAGATAGACCTTGAGTAGTGTAGCAATCACTTAATGCCTTTACATCTGCTGCTCAGCAAGAGACCGCTCAGAATTGCCGAAAGACTTGTATAAGAAATTGTCATCTACAAGAGACCGCTTCAGTGGTAAACCATAAATTTATGCTGTGGCAGCGGCATACAGAACTGTGGCAATGGGAGAGCCTTGCAGAATACCCCTGGTAGAGGGACACTTGAACACTTTCTGATGGGTATCGATGTAGTTGATCCGATTATTAAAGTAGTCGCAGAGGAGGTCTAAAGAGTGTTCATCTATTCCAAGACGCTTGAGATAAATAATCAGCTGATTCCGGTTAATAGTATTGAAAGCCTTGGATATGTTTGTGTTGACTAACAAGGGAACCCCAGATAGCCTTTTTTTTGCGCGCAAGCACACCGTGGAAGCGATAGCGTTGCACGTCAGTGAAGCGCCCCGGAAGTGCGCAGAGTTCAAAAGACATGGCGGAAAGAGGGGAAGCAAACTTGTTAGCGGCGATCGCCAAAGAATTGCAGTTAGAGCACTGTTATTAAGCATAAAAACCTTAATTTTGCTGTACAATTATTCATCTCGAAATAATTTATAAGATGAGGTAGGCATCCATGAATACTATTTTTATTTAAAATCATAAAGCACCGCGATACATACCTCCTCACCAACGCAACATATTACTCGACGTTGCACGTGAAGCCAGCCCCGTATTTGATTACCGAATTATTTAATAAAAGGAAATAATAAATTAAGGAAATGGTTATTAATTACTCTAGACATTTTTTACTGGAAGGCAATTAGCTAATTGTAATAATCTATTTTAAAAACTAAGCTTGTTTAGAAATTTGAGAAGCCATTCAATTGCCATCTGCTGCTGTCTACTTCATCTGAATTGGATTCGTGCTTATTGCTGTAAGTAGTGGAAGAAAGAAGTTCCGTTAAGCGCATTAATACACCGCTTTAACAATGGAGTCCTTGTATGAATATGTGTGCTCAAATTTTTTCGTTTTCGTGGTTTATTTTGAAAGAAACAAAAATCCGCACGCTCTTATTTTGCAAGCATCTATTGTAGCTTCAATTGAGTAACATTTCAATTTGGTGGAAATCTGTGACATACATGTTCGAGGGATTCCCTTGTAAGTAGGAAATTTGTCCTTTGTCGATTGCATTAATGATGTACTGCAAAATAGTTAACATTGCATATTCTATTGGAGTTTTGGGTCTGCCTCCTAATTGATTTCTTGGAATAACGGACCAGAGAAATCTGAATTAAGTGAGTAAACATCAATTTTTCGGTGATCTTAGAGAGAGCGAATAATGCACAAATAGGACGATAGTTGGTAAAATCGTTTATCATACCTTTTTTTTTGTATATGGGAGTTTTCTTAAAATCATCAGGAAATTATTTGAAGTGACAGATGTCACATAATAAGTGCTGAAATAACCGATTGCGGAATTCACCCCAATTTTTTAGAACCCTAATAGTAAGGAAGCATCCCGGCTAGATATTTTAATGTTAGTTTGCTTAATTATAGTATTAATTTGACTTATTGTGCTCGGTGGCAAGATTGTGTGCTGTGCGGAAGCAGTACCCGGCGATGTTACACTTTGAGTTCGGTTCTGTTGATTGGGGTTGTCTATCCATTCCAAGTAACATTCTTAAACTATGCCTTATTGATTCTTTGCCATGCTATAATTCAGGCCAAAGGGGGGTTCAATAATATATTAAACCGTGTTTCTAATTCATTGGCCAAGTGTGTATTTGTTCATCATTAATTATTATTTATTATTTTCTCAGGTTCAAAACAATGAACATCGAATGACATGTTCGGACACAGTTTGAAGATAACAAAGTGAGTTAGAAACGTTTATGGATAATGACATGAATATCACTTGAATTTTTTTTTATCTTAAAGTCGATTAACTACTTTATAGGTGGTTTCTCCAAGCGTATAAAGCCAAAAGGTCCAAATGCTTTCCCTCGTATTGACGACTGCAGTCCTTCTCATTGAGAATTTTCATTCACATGCCACTGCTTCAGAAACGAAACAGTCGCCTGTGATCTGTTCAGCCGATCCATACAACTCAACAAGCATTTCCTGTACGGCTGAGTTACTTAACAATTCCACAAACTTCTCGCAACTATCAAAGAACACCGAAAGGTTGAAGGTGGAATGTCGGTGGAAAGACGATGCAAGCGAAGAGAATTTTCTTCCTCGCAAAGTGTTCGATCGATTTGCAAACCTCACCTGGATTCAAGTAAGAAACTGTCAATGGAATCGTACGCCTCGGGAGGAAATGTTGAGCGGTTCCATTTCAAGATTGATTAAAATTATAGACGTCTATTATGGAGTCGCAAGGAAATTTACGTTAGAGCCTAATGAAGAGAGGGTTTACGAAACTCTAGAAAGACTCGAAATAACCAACAGTTCTCTCAAAGCATTACCTTCGAACTACCTGTGCTCGTTTCCTCGTTTGAAATTTTTAAACCTTACAGGAAACTTATTGTTAGATATTGGCAAAATTGGGTGCGGAATGAACAATTCGTGCTGCGTCCGGTTAGAAACGTTGGATTTGAGCTCGAATTTTCTTTTAAGTCTCGATAAGCAGCCGCATGGTCCTTTCTATGGAATGGTCAATCTCAAGTACTTGTACCTGGGATTTACTCATTTCCACTTCTTCTCTAAGCACAAAGAGTATTTCAACGACACGCCCCAATTACTCCATCTGCAACTGGACCTCAACAACATCAATGAGCTCCCAGAGAACGTGTTTCGCTCTCTACGGCTCCTGAGAACTCTGCACATTAACAACAATAAACTGAAGAGCAACGACTTGCGTCAACTGATGCCGCTCGAGTCGCTCGAGATTTTGGATTTGTCGAGCAACTACATCGAAACTGTAAATTTCGACTTCGTCCAGCTACCCAGTCTCCGGGACCTAAACCTGTTCAACAATCTCATCGCCTCTGTCGCGCCCACGGCGTTCGCCAAATGCTATAACCTGACGCGAATCAACCTGTCCTTAAACCAAATTTTCACGTTAGCGCACAGTGGAGTCGTGAATATGTTCAGATCGATGGATGTGTCAGTCTTAAGCATTTTGGATCTCTCGAGGAATAAGGTGGAGCGTCTCGATTTCACAGAGATACCAATGTCACTGGTATCTTTGGATTTAAGCGGGAATCAGATCGCGACGATAGTCGACACGCAAAACCAGTCAAAGCATCTGCGCTTGAGGTCTTTACAAATCCAACTGAAGGATATCGACGCCGTAAACCTAGATCTCATGCCTCTGTCGTTGGAATATCTCAGCATATCAGATTCCAACGTAAGAACATGCAAAGCAAAATATTTTTCAAAACTAAAGAACCTAAAGGAAGTAGGCTTGGATTCTAGCAACATGATACAAGTCGAGCGGTACCTGTTTCTAAAAACGAAACCATTAAAATTCATCATCGCCAACAAAACCTTTAACTGCTCGTGTTCAGTGATGAATGACGCGAATGTTCTACTGGAGGAATCCATGTGTAAAAACCAAAAGACCTTAATTCTGGAAATCAAGGTCCTCGAAATAGAATCCGAGAACAGAACCCACATTTGTCAGTACGTGAAGGGGTGTAGCAGCGAGAAATGCGGCTACCAAAGCCACACGCACAACTGCCATGCGTTCAATAACAAGCAGACAATCACGATCGACTGCGGAGACTTAGGCCTCAACAGCCTCCCTTTGCAACTCCCTTCTGAAAGCACCGCCATTTACCTAGACGGCAACAATATCACCCACGTCCATTTGGACGTCCTCCTCAACAACGATTCCAACGTCGAAGTCTTGTTTCTCAACAGTAGCAACGTGCACACGATCCAATTGGACAACGCGTACGACAAGCTGGTAACGCTACGACTGGAGAACAACCATCTGGTGCACGTTGACGACGCCATCTGGAAACTGTTAAGCCATTTACAGCATCTGTCACTGCAGAACAATTCGTTAACGGAATTTTCGCAGGACACACATTCCATTAACGAAATGCTCGACTTAAACCTGGCACACAACAAAATCCAAGAATTCCCCTACAGCCCTTTCATTGGGAACAAGAAGATTAAACATGTACAGTTGCAGTTTAATAACATTTCCAGTGTAAACGACACCTTATGCTTGTCATCTATTGTCACCTTAGACTTAGCCCACAACGTCATCGATTACGTCAAGTTTCACACATTCGATGTCAAAAATAAAAGTTTGCGTAAAATATTTTTGCAGCACAACAAGATCGCCCGCCTATATGAGTCCTTCTACTGCTTCTCTTACCTCGAGGAAATCCACTTGGAAGGGAACCGCATACTCAACATTTACAGCGATGACTTTATTTCTTCCAGATATACAAGGCTAAACACAATGTTCTTGCAAGACAATGGACTGCAGATGATTGAAGAACGCAGCTTCGTCCCTTTAAGGAATCTGCGAAGACTTTACTTAGAAAACAACAACCTTTCAGATGCCCAACTGTGGCCCTTCGACGAAAGCAATCCGCTAGAAGCACTTTACCTGAACAACAACACGTTCCGGGAGATGCCGTTCAAAGTGGCAACGGGATGTTCCAAACTCAAAGAACTGAATCTCGAAAACAATTCAATCAGGAGAATCGTAAAACCAACTGAGACTCACAAGAATTCATCAATAGAAGTCTTGATTCTAAGTGGTAACAACATCGATACGCTATCCGACAACGCCTTTGGATATCTCTTGCGTTTAAAGGAGCTCAATCTGGAAAGAAATGAAATTACTTTGTTAAATGGAAAGGAGTTCACAGGTCTAAAAAAGTTGAAAAATCTGAATTTGAACCATAATTACCTTCGATCAGCAAACAAGGACACTTTCAAGCACTTATCTTCTTTACAGCATTTATCCTTGCAAAATAACTACCTTGTGGATCCAAAGTTCTGGAAGATGGCCTTCCCACCAAACCTCGACAAGCTTTACATTGGTAACAATTCATATGCGTGCGAATGCGGATATCTTAGGGATCTCAAGGATTGGCTGAAGACAACTAATTACACATTAGATACGACCGACCCAAAATGCGCCGACAATAACAATGAATTTTACTCTTACGAAGACTACCTGCAAAAGTGTGAAAATCGAACCAATATGCTAAAGGCCATCTTTCCCACCGCAATAGTGATGGTAGCTATTGTTATAATAGCATTACTCGTCTTCAAATATCGCCTGGAGATCCAAGTCATATTATACTCCCGATACAGACTTCGCCTCCACAGGGAATGTGCAAAAGATGAAGAGAAGCGCTACGATGCCTTCATTGCCTACAGCCACGAAGACGTCGAATTCGTGGCTCAGAAGCTGGCGCCTGGTCTCAATGGCTACGAGCTGTGCATCCACGATCGTGACTTCACCGTAGGTGCTTTCATCACGGACAACATCATCGAGGCAGTGCACGCGAGCCGTTGTACTTTGCTCGTACTAACCGAGAATTTTGTGAAGAGCGAATGGTGCCTCTTCGAGTTCAAGGTGGCCCACCACAAGATGATCGCTGATCGCTGCAGGCGTCTTCTCGTCATCATTGTGGAGGACGTCAACGTGGAGGATATCGAAAGTGAGCTGAGCTTCTACATCAAGACCAACACTTACCTTCGGTGGGACGACAAACTGTTCTGGCAGAAACTCCGCTATGCATTTCCTCCAAGAAGACAACAAACAGGCTTGCAATTTCAAAACCAAGCCTTTTCTGAATAATATCTGATTAGTTGGCAGTAATTCTCAACTCCAATACCTCAAGTACCTTACAGCATAAATGATTTCAAATAGGCAAAGAGAAATTTGCATGTTTATCTCTTTATTATCCTGAGGGCATTCAGGATGACAAAACTACCAATTGCTGACGATTAAGATACAAGACAAAACAGGTGTTTTTAATTTTTTCTGATACGTTATCCTTTACTTTTTAAACTTTTTTTTAATAAGATATGCAATCCATGACACGTGCCAATCTTATAATCTAGTTCCTGCAACAATAGTATCCAATGCCTCCATGATTTAGTGTAATAGGTCTTGCAAATCCTGTGGCACAAAGGGCATATTCTTTGTTGTAATTTCATAGAAAATAATCTAAGGTATCAAATCAGATGATCATGGAGGCTAGCAAACAAATGCAGGTAATCATTGACAGATAACCAATCCAGTGATCGGGACGCTAATCACTGAAGTATCGAAATGTAAGCGTGTCAGATTATCATCTTGCTGGAAGAGGAAGTTTGTCCATTTTGGCCTTTAATCGAGACACTCTTGAAGCACATCGAACATTTAAAATTTGCATATATTACATTACCAAGGAGTGACATGTCAATGCACCTGTAAAACTGTTACTTCAGCCATAGCCTACAACAATAAAGGAAAGCTTGTCCAATAGTACTACAAATGGTGATCCAAAATGCAACAATGTGCAGAGTTAACTTGAAGCATCGCCTCTAGTTAAAAGAGAATGATCGAGTTGCTTCTTTGAAATTAGAAAAATTATTTATGTCATTATTAAGATTTGGACCGGTAACTTCAATAATTATGTTAAAGTAAATTAAATGAGATCAGAGGTGCGCTAGGTAGATTTACTTTATTGAAATTAAGTATTTTGAAGTTTGTTTTATAATGAATAATCATAGTCCCAACCAAGATAAACATGTAAATATTTATATAACAAATTTTCCGTATAACAAATTTTATGGAGAGTGGCTAATGATTTCGTTATAAGGAAGTTCCACTGTATCAAGTTAAGCAGTGATGTGCAGTAATTAAACTACAAATAGTTAAACTACTTTGTAGTAGTTAAAAAGTAATTTACAACTACTCAGCAAAAAGTAGTCTTAACTATGTAGTTTAACTACATTTTAAAAATAGTTAACTACAAATTACTTTTTTTTTTACTATCAACTACTTTTAAAAGAAATAATAAAATCAAATTTCAGTAAAAATAATAGTTGACACTTGTGTTAAAGGTCATGGTCTTGAAAAAATAGGGCATTCTTGGGGAAAAAAAGGGTTTCCTTTAATCTCTGTAAAACCAGCCAGATCCAGTTTGTAACTATTTATAAGAGTTTTAGCTCCTTCCTGGAGACAATTTTCATTTTTTCTTGTAGTTTTTCATCTCTGTTGGGTTGACGCATAGCTAATAAAAAGACTATAGCTACATGTACGGTTGATGTACCATTCCAATGTTACTATCTACAGGGGGGCCCTTTTATTTTTTGAACCGAAGCAGATATGTCAATTTTGATGAATCCAATGAATAGGAAGTTGTGGGTGGCCTATCCCATGATGCACTTTTCATCATCCCAAATATGCAAATTAGGACACATTCAAAATTTATCTCAAAAACCGTAAGGGATAGAGAAAAAAACCCAATTGCAAACTTGTTCAGCATAAAAAAACAAACAAAACAAAACAAAAATTATCCAAATCGGACCAACCAATCGCCCACAATCAGAAGATCATGTTGACCATTTCCGGAACAGTGTAGCTTACCATCCTGGAATTGTTCTGTCTTGTGTGTGCTGAAACATGCCTTTTATTTGCTTTTCCGAATGAGTGTGAGTATGGCAATTTATGTTATTTTTTGATTTGCATGCTTTCAAGGTGGAAATATCAACCCAATATGCAAACAGTTCACCACGTGATTGTGGGTGATTGGTTGGTCCGATTTGTATGATTTTTTTTGTTTTGTTTGTTTTTTTATGCTGAACAAGTTTGCAATTGGGTTTTTTCTCTATCCCTTACGGTTTTTGAGATAAATTTAGAATGTGTGCTAATTTGCATATTTGGGATGATGAAAAGTGCACTATGGGATAGACCACCCACAACTTCCTATTCATTGGATTCATCAAAATTGACATATCTGCTTCGGTTCAAAAAATAAAAGGGGGGACAGACTTATGGACCACCCTGTACAGTATTGCTATCATTTAGCGCAACAGAGCCATATCCAGGATTTCGGAGAAAGGGGGGGGAGTTGACCTAATTCTGTATGCGATGAGAGGGGCAGGGCTCCAAGCAACAGAATTAATTGGCAAGGTGCAAAATAATGGAGCAAGACACAGTAAGAAGGCAATATATAATTTTCCAACCCTGTGTTACAAAGATACAAAAAAATTAATATTAGGAAGGTCCATTAATATTGAAATACTTTTCAATTTCATGTGTTTGCCTTTTCTGATAAAAAGAAATATGAAATCCTGCGTGGTGAAATCATGCTAGAGAGATGTCAAAGCATAAAAACGTAACAATATCAATAAAGCTTACTGTATAACACTGGTCAACACTGAATATTTTCCTGAAATTTAATATGTATTCTAGGGTATATCTAAGGCACTGATTACGAAGAAAATATTAGTTTATTTGTATCAGCTCTACTTTTTTATTTATACGAAATTATAATTTTCTCCAAAAATGTCAATTCTCCAATCATCTCTTTGTAAACTCCAACAGTAAATCGTCCATCATATGATAACGTTCCTCCATTGTACGTATATCTTGTTGAATTCTTCACTGAAATCACCAAGATATTCTGGGAATCAATCTAAATAAGAGTGCAAAGAATGAAGCCTAATTCTCATATTGCAGCCCAGATCTTTCAAATTGGACAGCATACACTCAATTAAGAACACTTTGTATTCTTTTTGTCAATCGTACCAATAACGATGGCAACCCCTCTGGACCGTCCAGGTTACACTTTTTCTTATCACTGAAAAGCTTAGCAATCATCCGTCCCTCCATGATGCATGTTGACGTGCTTGAATAGGCTCAGATATCAACGGTGGTTAATGTACCATTTTAACCCGGTTCACTGTTGGGATTGCCCTTAAAAGCCTGTGGATTGTGCCTTAAAATATTTTCAGAGTAGAAACGCTGATGTGCAAATGGCAACTCAACAGGGTCTTTCTCTGCGACAAATTCCGAGAAAACAAACGATTTTCAAGCTTAGACTCGAGTTCATTAATTGAATTCACAAAGCTGGGTTGGGTCTCTCACAAGTTTCTATTTTGTGATCCATCAAAAACATCCGCTTTCAATTTTTCTGTGCTTAATCCTGAAAGAAATGCAAAACATTCACCGTTTTTTTCAAAGGCTTTTACAAACCGTTTCTTAATGTCGAGTTTTATATGTAGTGGTGGCAATATAATGCGATCTCGATTTACCACGGGCAAATTTCTTGTACCAACCATCAGTTTCTCCTTATCGACCACACTTTTTGAAACTTATAAATATTCAAAACTAATGTTGTTAATGATATCAGCGCATTCGAATAACCCAAAAACTGCAAAATATAGGAGAAAAAGTTTAAAAAAAATTTTGTTGACCATGTAATCTATTAATATTTTAAAATTTATTACGTAAATGGATAAATAAAAAAATAGTTAAAAAGTAATTGTAAAAGTAGTTAACTTTTTGTAGTAGTTAAGCATGTAGTTATAATTACTTTATTAAAAAGTAATTGCAAAGTAATTGTAATTGCTAATTTTTAAAATAGTTAGTAGTTGTAGTTAAACTACCTTTATAGTAATTAGTGCCCATCTCTTAGTTAAGGTTATTTGTCGTGGGCCTGAAATTTTTTTCAGTGGACCGGTGGTCAATAAACATTCCAATGCAATATGAATATGTGGCAAAATATCTTTTTGGAACCCACATAAGATAGTAAACAACTAGGCAGTGGCTACGTACAGTGCAACCTTGTACGCCTTCCGTTCAATGCAACGGAAGTGGCTAGCTATACCGCCATCTACCAACAGTTTCAGACTCCAAACTTTCTCTAATTTCGAAACAAGCAATATGGCAGATTCCCAATGCTCAATACTAGTACGTGGATGCTAACGCTTCGCTCACGGCGACCCCGAATTACAAACATACCCCCAACATATTTGGTTACAGGGGGCAGTTGGTTTCCCTTCGGCCGGTTACAGGGGCAGTTGGTTTCCCCTTCTACAATACTATTACGCGGACGCTGATGCTCCGCTCCAGCGTCTCCTGCCCACGGCGACGTCGATTTATATACGTACCCAACCTATTTGTTTATAGGGGGCAGTTGGTTTCCCCTCGGCCGGTTACAGTTGGCTAATGATCCGTATATTTTAGTGGTCACAGAAATGGCTGCCAGAAAGTTACGGGACCTCATGTTATGGCTAAACCTAAGTTAACCTCAGTTAACCTAACCCAACACTAGAACGCTCAAAAAATGCTGGCTTACCTTTAAGGCATGGTTCCTTTCGACAATGGCTAATCATCCAGAAAGCAGAAAAAAAGAAAATCTGAAATCCACACGACCGTGACATGCCAATTGTGTGGTTGCCATAACAACAGCTAGCCAAAACACGCCCTCTAACGTCGGAATCCATACAATACTGTTTTGATTCTGTTGGCAGATGGCAGTACAGCTTGCCACTTCCGTTGCATTGAACGGAAGGCGTACAAGGTTGCACTGTACGTAGCCACTGCGAAACAACTAACCACAGCAAAGTCGAGAGATCACTATCAGCGCTACCAGGTGGCAAAGCGAGAAGATTATTGTTCAAAATTTTGCATCATTGCAACGAGGTATTAGGCAGGCTTTCCTTATCTTTGTAGACTATACTTCAGCAAAGATACGAGTGTTATGCTTTTTGCAATTAAATGACTTATGGATAACCCTGTGTTGTAATTGAAACAATGTAAAAAGTCTGTTAAGTTAAAAGAAATAAAAAACTCTTTCACCACAACAAAAATTAAGGAAAAATACAACCTGAACCTGGAAGCGCTTTTCGACAGCAAGGCTATCATCATTCAGCAGGGACCAAGGAGTACACTAGGGGGAACCGAGTGAACTGACTTGAAAACGGAAAAACTGAATATATATAGCGAAAAGACCACTGTTTTAGGCCAATCTGAGAAATTACACCAAAAGGGGACAAATTAATGATTGGGCAGTTGGGTCTACCATTGGATTAACGCCAAGTCGCCAATGGGACCTGAGTCTGAATTTAGTAGTAAATTATTATTGGTTTTTTGTATGGCCATACTTTCAAAAGCGTCCATATGGTCATACAATGGTTTTTTTATTTATTGAATGTAACAATTTTAAATTATCGATAGAAAAATCATGTCTGGTCTCGATGGAGTGTTTTGCTATGGTGGAAAGGTTGTATTGTTGTATTTTTCCTTAAGTTTTGTTGTGGTGAAAGAGTTTTTTATTTCTTTTAATTACTATTATCCACATACTTATTTTCCTTTTTTGTCATATTAGTACACATTCCGTTTAATTTTATGCCTTTATTCCGGGAAATTTTTCAAGTATGTTAAGTGTTTATAAAATCCTACAGGGTGATTCAGTCAATTCTGACCATTTCAGTACTATGATTTATTGACCCATTAATGTTTACAAACTTAGCATTTCAGTATGATATTTTAGGCAGTTCAGAGTTTTTATTCCCGTGGAAAAGTCTTGATGATATTCTCAATGTGGCCACCACAAACATTTTGAATTGCTCGCAGCCGAATGGTGAAGTTGTTCATAACTCTATCCAGGATTTCTGCATCCACAAGGGTGCAGCAGTCAACGATGCTTTGTCGCAGCTGGTCTAGGGTTCTTGGTGCTGTAGTGAATACACTGTCTTTAAGGAAGCCCCAGAGATAAAAATCACATGGGTTTAGGTCAGAAATCGTAGGGGGCCAAAGAAAGCCACCCCCGAATCGATCTGTAAACCTGTTTGAAATGACACGATTTCCGAATTTCTGATTGAGAAAGTCTAGCACTTCATTAGTGGTGTGAGGCCTAGCCCCATCCTGTTGAAACCATTGATGTCGAAGCGGTATACGCCTCCTTCGCAGCTCGGGGATGAAGAAGGTTTCCAACATGTTAAGGTAAGCCTGTGACGTTACGGTGCCCTCAAAAAAGAACGGACCAATGATGCCTCTTTTGGAAATCGCGCACCAAGCCATAACCTTTCGTGGATGAAGAGGTGACTTATGGATCTCATGAGGGTGCTGGGAACCCCAAAAACGAACGTTGTGTTTATTAGCGTCACCTGAGAGATGGAAGAAGGCCTCATCTGACACCCACAGGTTGTCCACAATGTCCTGATTGGCTTCCATTTCTGCTCCAAACTCCATCGCAAATTGTTGTCGCTTCGGTCTTCCAGTGTCTGTTAACTCCTGATAAACATGGATCTTATATGGGAACTGGTGTAAATCCTTTCTCAAAATTCGCCACGTCGTGGTATACGATAACCCTTCTTCAATGGATAGACGGCGAACAGATTTTTTTTGGTAGGGGAATCAACCAACCTTGTGCAAACATTTTCGACAACTTTGGCCGTTCAAACACGAGCTTCACTCCCGCCTTTTTTCTTGCCTTTAACACATCCAGTGGCACGAAATTGCTTGACAAAATCCATGATTGCTTGCCTGCCTGGTGCGTCTCGACACTTATACTCCTTCCGGAACTTTCTTTGCACGGTTACAGGTGATTTTGTCTCGAAATACCATTCGACAACCTTGCATTTCTGCTCTGTTGATAAAGCGGGCACCATTTTTCAACAATACGATTTTCATCCAGCGCCGTTGCAACAATACAAACTCCAACTATTTAGAAATTCGATATGGCGCTCATATTCTTTCAATTGTTTATCCCTAATGCACGTCATTCGAGTCAAATGGTCAGAAATTGACTGAATCACCCTGTACAAGGGGAAACCAGAAAGTCCGGTGAATGACTCAAAATTTTTTAACACCTTAATTTTTATATGAAACCCTGGACATTAATCTACTTTCAACATAATTTCCACCTATATTAAGGCACTTATCTTATTGTACAACCACAATCTGAATTCCATCCTCTTAGAAATCGGCCACCTGATTTGCTACCCGCTGCAGTGTTATCCAGAAGCAAAAAATTAACAAGCAAAACACCCTGACTGTCGCAAAACAAAGTGCACATTTTTCGGGCTGAAATTGTTTGCTTGAACTTCACTTTCTTCGGTGATGTTGAATGCCTCCATTCCATAGACTGTTGTCCTGCGATCTAGTGTAATAAGAGCAACCCATGTTTCGTCACCAGTGACAATTTGGCTTAGAAACCATCCCCTTCGACACGGTATCTCTCGAGGAAAGTCAAAGCACTGGCTAATTGATTGCTTTTGTGCAACTCTGCACTGGACTGATTAGCAAATCAAGCTGCCGATTTTTATGGGGATGGAAATCAAGCTGCCATAAGATATAAGTGAAAATTATGTTGAAAAGTAGATGAAGGTCCAGGCTTTCACATATAAAAATTAAGGTGTTAAAAAAATTCTCCGTGTTTTTTTTTTTATATCAAATTGGTATTTCCTTAAAAAACACCCAACGTAAGTTTTGGACAACTTGTATAAAAATGGCTTACCCATAATATTATAAAAGATTCTTTCTTAAGTTTTTATTACGTCTTCAACATAGAAGTTTAGAAGCTGTAATATAAAAATATTTTTTAACAAATTCTTTCCTTGTGTTTTATATCAAAGCAAAAAAAATATCAAACAACCAAAATTAAAAAAACATCAAAATTAATTTATGACACGCAACATAAAAATTAACAAAAAATTAATCTATAACATTTTCTTCAAAATTCCACTGATGCTTATGCTTATCAAGACTAAATATTGAGCGATGCATTCTTTAATCTTGAATTCTGAAAATATTTCTTCTCTCTAAATCTTCCATATCCTTCAAAGCAGTGGCAACAGAGCAACGCAAAACATGAAATTTTGCAATGGGAACCTGAAATGATTGAATCGATTAATTTCAATTTCTTTATTATTAATCAGTATGTTAAAAATATCACAAAAATGAATTAGAAGTAATTACTTCAAATACGTATATTTGTCCTGAATCCAACGTAATTGTTATAAATATAGATGGTTGAAGGGCTCGGGTTAAAACACTGAAAGCCAATTAAAATTAATGATAATTCAAGTGGATTTTTATGTGGGGTACATTTTCATTATCTTAGAATTAATTAATGTAATTCATGGAAGATATAATACAGGCTAACTACTACTACGATCAATAAGTTCAGAGACTGGCCTTCCTGGCTTATGATGTTATCACGTGTTACACACAACCACCTTCAAAGTACTCCCCATCTGCAACTATGTGCTTCTGACAATACTAGTACAGTTGCTAAAAACATTCCTGGAAATTTTTGAGGGAGATGATCTTCCAAGACAGCCATCGCTGCTTCCTGAACCTCAGATACACTCTTGAAACGGTGTCCTTTGAGTTCATTTTTCAGATGGGAGAACAGATAAAAAAAAGTCGCATGGAGCGAGATCGGGTGAGTAAGGAGGATGTGGAAAGGTTGACGTTCCCATTTTGCCCCATGTGGCCTGCACCACGAAAGACCGATGTGTGGGGACATTGTCATATTGCAGTATCTATCCTTTCTTTTCCGGCAGAAACTATCACAGAGTGATGCACCACGCCCTTCCGATGAATGCGAACAACTACAGCTCACTAACATGAATCCTTTGGAAAAACCCAGTTCCTTATCACATCTCGCGTCATATGTGCTTCTACGCCACAGTCAAATAGTTCCCCTCTCCTCCAAGCCTGATTGGAAATATCAGCACAGTCTCTGAATTTATTCATCGTAGCACACATAAACTCGTAATAAATGCGCGAAATGTCCTCCTCTTGCGTCTAAACACGCATACACTCTTCGAATCATGGACTGTCGCATCCTTTCAAACACTCTCTGATGGTTTAGAGTGGTTTCACCGGTGTAGATTTTCAGTATAAAAAAAAGTTGAAAAATTGCCGGTGTAGATTTTCAGTCAAAAATTGCCAGTGCATAAAAAATTTTCAGAAAGGGTTATTTTGCAATGCACGTGCTATCAGACATGCATCATAACAAACGTGAATTACGGTATATGTTTAGTATAGAAAAACAATTAAATATTCTTCTAATCTGAAAAATACAGGTACTCTTCAACTTAAGGCTAATCACACATGCTTGTAATTATAGTAATAAAAAATTATTAAATTTTGAACTTTCAGAGTCTAATTCGTCAACTTGAATAATATCTTCTGGAATGGTTGAAAAAATAGATTCACTCTTCATAAAGCAATTGTAAAAATTCATACATTTGTTCAAATATATCTCTCGCAATAAAGCACATAGATATTACACTATTAGGACCCTTTATCGGAATGCTCAGGACTTGGGATATTCTGGATACGGGGTTTACTGTAATTTGGAGCACTAAATCTTGGAATCAATTGCATTAGGCCATGTAATGCAGTTCAATTGATTATAAGACTTAGTGCTTCAGATTAAGGTAAAAAATTATTAACCAGAATATCCCAACGTCCCAAGCATTCCAGCATTTTCATTGCTCAGTAAAAACGTTACTAGTATTTCCAAAGTGCCCTTGACAGCATAGTTGCAATTTTGAAATTACCTTCTCTTAACTCAAAGAAAAAGTTCTTCTGCATTTGACAATTTAAATTTACTTAGCTGAAATTAGTCAACCCAAGTGTTTTAGGTAAGTTACAAGATTATGGCACAGGACGAAGCAATAGAAGAGCTCGTTAATAAATTACTCCGTAGGCCAAAGTGAACATGGTTCTTAAAGACTATCATGTAGTCATGTATCCAATGAAAGGAGAGGCACCCAGCTCGCAAATCGGGAATTCCTCCTATCCAAACCAGAAATACAAAATTATAAATGAAAAATGAAAAGCCTTGCTGTACCGTGTTCACTTTGGCCCAACTGGTAGAGCAGGGTGTCTACAGGTCACGAAAGTCAGGAAAGTCCCGAAAAAGTAATGAAATTGGAAAATGGTCACGAAAGTCACGAAAAAGTAGCGAAATTAGAAAATGGGTCATGAAAATTCCGAGTCACGGAATTAAAATTTGGTCATGGAAAAAATTTCTGAAAAAGGTTGGGTTTTTTTGACGTTAAAAATAATTAAATTAGGTCATGAAATTTTTTTAAGACATCCCAAAAAATCACTAAAAAGTCACTAAATTGACTTTCAGAAACACTGTAGACGCCCTTTAGAGGCAACAAGAGCGATACTCGTGGTTCCTGGTTCAAATCCAGGTCGTGGAATTTTTTTCCTTCCATTTTTTCTGATAATTTCCTTATGATTGGAGTATCTTCTCCAGTTTCCATTTATAATTTCTTATGTGTAATCATCAACTTTTCTGATGGTTTTTGATGATCACTATATTTTCTGAGGCAACAAACTTCCACAAACAACTTTCCTTAGCCATCTTTAATCTTACCTAGTAGAAATAGAAACGTCAATACGCCACTGCATAGATTTTAATTTCGAATGGTGAGGCGTCAGTGTCAAAATATTTTCATCCAGATTTGTGCGCCTGTCAAAAAATTATTTTTGTTAACAACAACTGTGATGGACTATCGTAATTTTTTTAATTAGAAGGTTAACATTTAATAAGCAAATTCAAATACAAATTATAGAAAAAAAAAATCACTTCTAATTAAATAAATAAAATGTCTTAATACTGAAAATAACTAAGCAAAATACAAGGGGTGTCTAAAAAGTTCGGTGAATGGACCGATATCTAAACAACAAAGTTGGTTGGTTCGTTTGTTAGTTTTTGGGAGCATCAACATCTAGATCATTTTGCACCCTTTTGTCCTCAAGCATTTCCACGTAACTAACATTTTCATGCATTCCTGGGACAAACAAACCATGTCAGCAGCAGTATTCAAACCCACAACCTCCTGGAAAGCCTCCATCCAGCATTCCCTACTATCAGGCCAGCACACAGGAATGTTCCTGACAACTTGTGGAAGCTTATATGATCATCTTGCTTCAAAGCATATTATGCAAAAAACTTGTCAACAATGCAACTCATTTCAAAATTTTCTAATGGTCCTATTTAAAGAAAATACAACACTGTACTCAAAAGAGAGCATAACATGATCTCATTGGTCGATGAATTTGTCTCTTGCATGTGTTTATTTGCAATGAAATAGTGGAGAATCCAATATCTTATGTAGCAGTTACACGTACCCTTTGTGCTAACAACAGTTTCAGTCAAACAGATGCCAATTTTTACATCTCGGAAAGATTTTCAAACACTGGAAAAGGTAGATGGAAAATGAATGGCAAGTAAATAAAGGTCTGAACATTCATCATTAGCATCCAGCTATTCAGTCGTATCCAACTCTCAGTCCCTCTATATTTCATTGCTCTCCATTTCTACAGCTTCTTACCCTTATAGCCATTTCGTATCAATTTTGATAGTCTCAAGCCATTCCTCTTTTTCTGCTGATCATATAAAGCATAAGGTCTGTCCCAAATGGACATGCATTTTATTTATTTACTTTTCAAATAAAAACAAAAAAATCAAATAAGGTGGCCATTAAACCTGTCCCAAAAATACATTGCGTCTCAAAAGTCCTGTGCCATGTAAGAAGTTTATGAATGTTGGCTTTATGTTCACATGGTTTCGCAAGCTTATCATTCATGTTCAAAATGTGCACCATGCACTCAAAGACAATGTCTCACACGATCCAAATTTTCACACGTAAAAGTGTAGCTGGTGGGCTTGGGAATATCAGGGTGCCAGCGATGAAATTTGTCTGCAGCTTCTCGAGATGCTCTGTGGTGATCTCCACAAAGAAGTATCAGCTCTACACGTTATTCCGGTGTCAGCATTATTCCTCTACTTCACTATTTCACCTACAAAATCAAAGCAACCAATTAATCCATTTGACATGCGACTTTTGTGACACATGGTATATAGACTTTTGTGACAAATACTTGAAATATTGTGTATGATGCAACTGCTTCCTTTCCCTTTCATAAAAGTAGACTTTACTGCTAATTTGCTTGTTAAACAATATCACCAAAATGCCATGTGTGAAAGAAGTTGAAGAGTCAGAAAAAAACCATGGTATGGAGATTATGAAGTGAAGGACAATCCATGCGTGAAATCGCCAAGAAGATTGGTCGATGCAAAGCCACAGTTTATAATGTATTGCAACGTGATGGAAATGATGAGAAGAAGCAAAAATCAGGTCAACCTAAAGTCACATCAGCTCGGATTGAAAGAGGCATTGCCCACCTGGCAGTCAATGGAAACATGTCTGTTTGGAAGATTCAACAGATGATGGATGGAGAAATATCAGAGACTACAATTCACAGATTTTATCATCGAATCCCAACATTATTAATACCACAATAATGAAAGGACCACTGTTAATCCCAAAGCATAACACTCAAAGATTAACTTGGTCTGAAACTTACATGTCCTCCAAAGATGAATGGATAACAGAGCTATTCAGTGATGAGAAGAAGTTTAACTTGGATAGCCCTGATGGATGGAGGTATTATTGGAACATGCTTTTGTATTTGCGAAAAAGAACGTCATTTCCAACATTTATTGTAACACCTAAAGTTTATCTGCTGAAAATAAAAGCCAGCATTTCAACTAATCTTTGTGCTACATTACTTTCATTTAAATTCTCAAACTGGTACTTTAACAGGCAGATAAACTTTGATGTGAATGACTTTAAACTCACCCTGTATAACTGCATACACAATTTAGGTCTGGATTGTATACTGTTGGATCCTAATTTTGCATGCCACTCCAATCCTTCACACAGAAACCCTAATGTAGTTTCTTTGGCTTCCTAAAATCTTTAACAAGGTGCGTGAACAACACGACATCAAAACTAACATGAAGGTATAGTAAATATTTATGGAAAATTTTATAAAGAACAAGGGGTGATCAAAAAATAAGGTTACAAAGCCTGCAGTGAAATGTGTATATTTTATTTCATACAATTAAAACAGCCAACTGATAGTACATACATTAAGTTATTTTTTGATATAGTCTCCATATCGGTTTAGGCACTTGTTAGTCCGTAGGATGAGTTTGAATATTCCCTCCTGGTAAAAATCCTGTCCTTGCGTGTTCATCCAAAAAAATCCACGAGTATGACACTCGCCCCAGGAGGAAACGGCCAGGACTTCTCACCGAGGGCGTCATCCTCCTTCACGACAACGCGCGACTTCATATAGCCCAGAAGACCACCGCGCTGTTGAAGCAGTTTCGCTGGGAGATCATCGAACACCCTCCCTACAGCCCGGATTTCGCTCCAAGCGACTTTTACCTCTTTCCTCACTTGAAAGAGCACAAGGAGCACCTAGGAGACCGACGATTTGCTTCAGACGAGGAGGTGAAACCCTTCGCGACAACATGGCTGAACACGCAAGGACAGGATTTTTACCAAAAGGGAATATTCAAACTCATCCCATGAACCGACAAGTGCCTAAACCGATATGGAGACTATGTCGAAAAATAACCTAATGTATGTACTATCAGTTGTCTGTATTGGTTGTACGAGGGTTGTTTCGTAAGTAAGTTTTGTCATTTTTTTTTCACACTGAAATTTTATTTTTCAACATATTCGCCACGACATCGAGACATTTGTCGTAGCATGCAATCAGTTTGAAGAAAGAGTAGCAGCGGAAGACAGACATGTACTGACAACGTGGTCACATCCAAGTTCATCAGTGAGGAAAAAAAAATCAAAGTGTCACCTTCTGCAGGAAAGATTATGGTTGCCATCAATGCGGCACGCTACTGTGACACCCTCACCAAACTCAGGTCCGCCATTCGACGAAAGAGACCAGGGTTCTTGCGTGAAGGTGTTGTGCTCTTGGACGGCAATGAAAAACCACATGCAGCAAGGCTCACACAAGATCGGATAGCCTTGGGCAAGCCTGCCTGCTGCTACTTTTTCTTCAAACTAGATCATAAAATTTTGAAAAAATATTTACCTAGAACCACAAAGCAGCTTTGTTAAATCTGGAATAAATTGTGGTGGGATTCTACAAAGTTAAAAATTTAAAAAAAAATTATACAGATGAAACATGTTATGTTTTTTTTTGTTTAAATAATCCGAATCAATCAAAATTCTTACTTCAATTCTTTTAAATCTTCAACAAAATTCTATCAATTATCATTCAGAAAATGAACGAAGGAACAGCGGGGGGAAAATAAAAAGAAAATTAAGCAACTTTTAAAATTTAATATCTTTTTGTAATTTTTTTTTTCAATATTTCTTAATGCATTCACTTCTTGTTTGATAGCCGACGATGGGATCCTGAGGGCCCTCGTGATTAGGAAGTAGAGTCCGCTGAGCAGGGTGTCCACCGCCAGCTCCTCGTTCTCGTGGGCAAACTCTTCGCGAGGGTTCCTCGGCGGCTCCGTCCCTTCGATCGAAGCTAAGATCGCTGCCAAATACAAATTCACTCTCTTACCATCATGTTTTATATTTGGAAAATTATTTAATACTAATAATTAATAATGTGTACATTTAAGCTACTTACTTAACACGACGGATTTGAACAATCGTTTATCAACATCGTTCAACAGCTGAGGCAGAAGTTTCACTTCTTTGGGTATTCGCGAACCCACAAACGTAGAACGTTCCATTTTTGTTAATACCCCACGAGATCAACTCATTGCCTCGATAGTTTTATGTTTATGGTAACTCATTATAAACAAATCTATAAAGAAAAATCAACGCCCACTTCGAGGCGATACTGTCTCATGGAGAGATGACCAAAGGGATATATAGTAAGAGTGTCGTCTTCCATGGAGGTAGGCTTATAGGAATTTTGTTTTCTTCACAGAACGCTGCGAGCGCTGATGTCGCCTCTGTAGCTCGCTGATTGGGTCTTTAATTTCCATGGAAACATGACGCAATTATTAAATGCACGAGAAATGCTTTAACACGTGGAATAAAAGGGTTAAAACAATTAACCCTTTTGTTAGGGTTAAAAGGAGCTAGAAACCATAAAAATGTTTGTAATTTTAAAAATGTTTTACGTTTTGTTTTATTTTATTGACTTTGTTTTATTATTAAAAGTAAATAAAGAATGGTCTGTGAGGCTTTTTATACGCCAAACCTCAGATGTTTAAATTATTGATGAAAATAGGAAAGAAAAAAATTTTTTTGTGTTATAACATAAGCTCGTTTTCCTTTAATTAATTTATGGAAAGCAAAAGCATATTCTTTCTTGAACATGAGAGAACAAAAATGCCATTTTCAATACATTTCAATTCAGTAAAAACCGGCAATTTTTTGTAATACAGGTTAAGAAAATTAGGGCATAACAAGAGCTCACAATGTGTGAGGTCGGGGCTCCGCGGTGGCCGCTTTGCAAGTTCCAGATTATTGTTTGCTCGACCAATCCACCGCTGTGATTTCTTTTTATAGGGGTGTGTAAAGGACAAGGTCGTCACCCTACCCCTTCCCCATGAAAGAACGCATTACAGTAGCGATACGTGGGATTGATGGAGACATGTTAATGCGGGTTTGGGACGAATTCGACTACAGGGGGGCATATTGAACATCTTTAACTGTGTCACAATAAACTTCAAGAGTTTTTCTTTAAGGATCCGTATGTGGTGTATCTATATTCTGAATAGCTTTGATGTAATAAATTTTTAAAAGTGTGAAGTTCTTTTGTAATCACCCTGTATTTCCAAAACTCAAATGGGTTTTTTCCTAATATCTAATGCCTGTTTCTGTTTTATTTAATTAAAAACAATAAAAAATTCAGTCAGTGAAGCTTCACAGTTGGATCGGTTTGCCCAATCGTCACCTAGGTCAAAGGTCACAGTCCTCACCAACCCCAATAATTATTTTTATTAGTTATTGTTATCGAATTCTTAAATATTTTAATTGTATTTACTCTCACACATAAGGACAAAAAGAAAATATTAAACAGTTGCCCGCAAGATCTTTGATACCTTACATTTGGGTGACAGAATAACCCTGCCTATACCAACTATGTGACCAAAGCGAATTTAGGGACAAAATAATTTCTCCCAGCATACGTCTTTACCAGCTTCCCCTTCATAAATTAAGTAGACACCACCTGAGCCGGCTTGGTGCCCGAAAGCACTAGCACCAGAGTTGCGGGTTCAAATCCTGCCGTGGGCATGTTTACGTTTGTCTTTGTGTTTGGAGCAATATTCACTCGAGGAATTGGTGCCAAGGTTACCCGTTAACTTTATTCAACAATGATACTCTACCCTCTTTAATAATAATCTAACAACAACAGGAGTATCCTACCAGAATAGTCTGGAGGGGGGAAAAACCCCGTGTTGTCCGCCAACAGGCCTAGGCCCAAAACGGGGGGTAATGAAACTACATATAAATAACCACATAAAAAATAAAATTAATTAATACCAAAGCGGCATTAATGAAAAGAACAAATAATAATAATAATAATAATAATAATAATAAATGCCACCAACCCTATTTTAGCATATTGCATAGTTATATTGCCCACCTCGAATAACAAAAAAAAAAAAAATTACATGTATACGAAGGAGAATCGGACCTTAACATGAATTTGCATTTCATAAATTAATTTCAAACATTCAAAGCGAACCAAATTGTTTATGCAATGGTCCCAAAGTGCAGAAGCCACATTCGGACAGCCCTTAAGAAACTTCTTTAGTGGACTGAACAGATGGTAGTCACTTGTTGTAAATCTGGGCTGTAAGGGGGCTTGAGGTGTTGCAGATCTTTTATTGCAAACATGAATCCAAACAAAAAAGCAGTGTGGAAACACACAACCAGTGGTGAGAAAAAGACCACAAAAAGTGCTGGCAAGGTACAACAATGTTTTAAAATAGTAATGGTGTTGTCTTTTATGGCAACGGTGCATTGGGATACACATGGCGTTATCCTGTGCGATTTCCATCGCAAAGGCAAGATAATCGATGCGGAAGAAGTGAATGAAAATGACATTCCGAAGGTGGCTTTGCATTCAACCAAACGAAATTTTTGACAGAGTGCAGAAACCAGTTACAAGTTGGGACCGCTGCATAAACAAATGTGGCGATTATGTTGAATAATGAGGCAATAAAGTAAGTTTCGAAAAACAACTTCGGTTCGTTCTGAAGATTTGAAAGTAATTCCAAATTCTCCCTCATATTTTCTAGCACAATGATTTCTCGCCAGGCCCTATTGAAAAAGCACACCACTTGGCTGTTTTGGTGGCTGCCCAGCTTAATAAAAACAAAAAACTGGTAATGCTATTTAAGGTTTTGTTTTTAATTTTTGTCCACCCATTCTTTCTCGTTTCCAACCACCTGATAAAATTTTCAGGGAATCATCATTCTATCCTGCTGCTGCTAGAAAGAGCTCAAAGGTAACAAAACATTAAAAAAAAAAAATTAGTCATGTATCCCATATGGATTTAAAGGTTTAACATTTATTTTTCTAACGAAATTTCATTGAAAACAAACTTCCATGATTGGTAAAAACATCTCTAATAAAACAATTACAACAAATCATTTGGTTGAAATCTCAGGAATGTAATTGGTTCGTTGATTTGACAATTCGTTGATTTGACCTTCAATATACTCAATTCTTCGTTACTGTGAAAGGTGGATGCGAAGCAGACTGCATCATCCACACGCATTCGCCTGCAATGAATGTGGCCATTACATTGAGATCGTTGTCGACAAGAACAAAATCGGCATCTGTGCCGAAATCGAGGGTTCCTTTCTTGTGGGTTATTTCAAGAGCTTGAGCCGGATGTAGCGATGCTGCTTCCAATGCCTCTACTGTGCTACAACCTGCAACCGAAAGTGATGAAAATAAATGAAAAATAAGTTTTAAATTCTGTAAAGAGCTCCATATTTTGCACTTAATAAAATTAAAAAACACCTACTAAAACATAGCAATTAAAAAAGTTAATTATAGCTAACTTTCATAAACTACAGGACATTCAAAAAGAACTCCCTACTTTTGTCATTTTAGAACCTACGGAACATCGGTTCTGATGTCCAGAAAATTTTATTCAAAGGTCTTCCGCACTTTGCTGTTAAGAGCAGTACATCATGACTATATCTCTTGGTCTTCATTCATCTAATGGATGCTACATCATACGAGGGTTGGGGCAAAAGTCATGGCAACTATTTTTTTTCTTGAAGATACCAGTCCGGTTGGAAAATGTGACATATACAGACGAAAGAACAAGGTGTTAACTACAACCCAATCCAGAAAGTATTGCATATTTTGTGTTTTAGCATCAGTGAAGTTTAATATTACACTAATTCGCCAACAGAATTCTCAATAAGCCAAAAATCATACCAGATAATTAAAGTGCAATATTTCGGCTTTAAAAAGGAAACACGAACTGTTTTCGAAAACCAATGAAAATACATGACTTTTCCATTCATTATAGGGGTGGCGTTCAAAAAGTTTTGCATAAACCAATCAGCGTTCAATAAATATTGCATATTTGGAGTTTCTTGGTTCTATAAATACTGGAATTTGTCGTAAGTGGTTTCCAAGCCACTCCTGCATTTCTCTACATAAGTCACTCGTCTCCGCAGCAGCTATGAATAGCAGGAAAAGGTTGTCTTTAGATGCAAAACGCAAAATCGTCGAGTTTCATCTCAGTGGGCAAAAACAATCCCAGATTACACGAGATTTGGAAATTCATCAGAGCACAGTGAGCCGGGTACTTTCAGGCTATAAGCGGAATGGTGAAGTTACTCTAAGAACACCAAGCTCCGGAAGACCAAGAGCAACATCATCCAGAGAGGATCATCATCTGAAACGAATCGTCGCCCAAAATCGTTTCAACTCGATCAACCAGTTCAGGATGTTGTGGAACATGCAAAGAGGTGTGCACGTTAGCAGAACAACAGTTCACAACCGGCTCAAAGATATGGGATTTCGATCACAAGTACCGAAAAGAAAGCCCTTGACAACGAGGAAACAAAGAGCCAAACGTCTGCAGTGGGCAAGAGAGCACGAAAAGTGGAATCTTCAGTGGAACAATGTCATTTTTAGCGACGAGAGTCAGTTCCTTGTACCTGTCGGAGAAACATGGTAGAGTTTGGAGAACGAACGGCGAAGCATTTGCTCTTGGGTGTACCAAGTACACAGTTAAGCATCCTCACGGTGTGATGGTGTGGGGATGCATCAGTGCTCAAGGCGTCGGCAAACTCCTTTTCTTGAAAGGAAAAGTGAATTCCGAAGCTTATACAGAAATACTGGAAGCAGGACTATTACCCACAATCGAAGAACATTTTGGTGATGACGATATCGTGTTTCAACAAGACCTCGCGCCTTGCCACAACTCAAGATTCACCCGTGAGTGGATGAGAGAAAATAACCTGAATGTTCTTCCTTGGGCACCGAACTCTCCTGACGTTAACCCAATTGAAAATGTCTGGAGAGATATGAAGAAACGAATTAACACATCTGTTCCAAAACCAACAAGTGTGTACGAGCTGAAAGATCTTATCCAGCAAGTTTGGGACTCTTACACACCCGTTATGTGCCAGCAATTAATTGGTTCCATGCCACGCCGATGTCGAGCAGTGATACGCAGCCGTGATTATCCCACAAAATACTAGTTTTGTACTTGTTGAATGCATTTATGCAATATTTTTTGAACAATGTTTATAATATGCAATACTTTTTGTACGATGTACTTGCCTTATAAGAGTATTTTCACACCCTTGGAATAAATAATCCGGAAATAGTTGGTGTCAAAATAAGCATTGTTGATGGCTGTTCATTTGTCTTATTTTTCTTTTTGACAGTCTCAACTCAATCACCGGATTTACATATACCAACAACAAGCAAGTACGTAACATGAGAAATATGCAATACTTTCTGGATTGGGTTGTACATGTGTGGAAAATGAATAGCACTGAAATATCGTAACACACTAATTTATTACCGTAGTATACAGGGCAATATGGCCTTCACGGTGCAAAAGAATGACAACACAGTACACTTAAAGTTGACATGACAAACCTGGGCCTATAGACCCTCAAAGTAGTCCCCTGCTACTGTCACCACACACTGCCAACGATGTGAGAGGCGCTGAATACCATCAGCCTCAGCATTTGCCGTACCATGTGTGAATCGGATCACCCGTTGGCGCACAGCATTAGCAATGTCCTCTCTTAGTGGTTCCTTAATCTTGCGAATGAGATCAAAGTCACAGGCGAAATGTCGGGAGAGTACGGTGGGTGCTCCAATTTTGATGTAAGCGCGCTGCTCAACACGAGTTACTTCCATCTCGCACGACACTCACCAGCTGACTGATTTCACAGCCCTCGCCGTGCTACCACCAGCTATCACAGAGCCATCTGTTGTTCTGCATACACACTATGCTTGCAGAACTTCCACACGACACATACACGTTTAATGCTGGCATTATCAGCCATTTTGAATGAATTACAGTCTGTCCCAAAAAGATAGCTGGTGTAGCTTTTTTTAAAAAATAGCAAAGAAAATATCAACAGAATCACATTTTATTTTACGAATGGTAAAACAATCTTAAAATAAAGTAATATATTATGTTTTGAAGAAGATTCCATTTTCTGGAAAGGGGAAATAAAAAGAAAACTAAAAACAGACTGTCCCAAAATGATAGCCAGTGGGAGAGAATATGAATTTCCATAAAATGATTTCAGCTGAAGAATGATTTATCATTACTATACCTTGCCTCAGCTTCAGTTGAGAGTGACTTCACGAGTGAAACGGTTACAGTTCGCCCGCATGAAGAAATAGTTCGAATAATTTTCTGTATAAAAAGTTAAAAATTCTCTCTGGAATCATATTCCATATTTTTCTCCTCGATATAATAATAAATCAGCGGATAGAAAAGCCATTTGACGAAATTTAAAAAAAAAAAAATTAAAATGAAGTCAGTCTGTAGTCGAGATTATTTGATTGTAAACTGGCGTTCTCTTGTTCCTGCGTGAAAGAGATGTGTCAGAAATGAAAGATGATCGAGTTTTCATGATATCTGATAGACACCATTCGACTATCCTACTTTCTAGAAGATACGCGATTAAAGGATGGTGTAACGTAGCATACATAGCCTTAGAATAACTAATTCTTTTAACGGTGGAAGGATACGATGTTGTGCACTATGTCTCGTAAGAGACCTCATTCCGTGACGTCACTCTCAACTGAAACTGAGACAGGGTATAGTTATGGGTTGTGGTAAAATACTCTTCGGCAAAGACATATCTCTGTTAAAGAAATTGCCGTACAGTTACAACATTCTGAAAACTTATTTATAATTACTTGAAAAAATAGTTACTATGGCCAAAAGAAAACAACTGGAAGACCTCCTCCCCTTACTGGGCGAGATAAAAGGGTTCTGATGCGTGAAATGGTTAAAAACCCAACGTCTGTAAGAAAATTAGTTGCTTCTGTGCCATCGCAACCCTCAAGAATGACAGTTTGGAGAGTCCTAAAATCAATGCCCAATGTTGAGTACACTAAAGGTATAGTATATACAACAGCATACAATATTAAATGTAATGTGTTAATGTTGTTTATAAATATGTTGTTTCCTACATATACTGTATTAAACAAGTCAAGTGCAACCTGCATGGAAGATGCACCACTTGCAAGCAAGAGAAAAATTTGTTGTAGATCACGTAACCTGGTATATCACGTAACGCGAAGATAGTCATGACTTCATACGAATTATGTGTGACAATGCATTAAGAGTTCAGGTTGAATCATATTGCATCCAACGCATCGAACGTACTGTCCAATGTTGGTTCCGAAAATTCCAGGCGGGAGTGACGGACCTGGCAAATGAGCCATGCGGCAGACTGCCCAACGTGTTGAATGACACTGATCTGAAGCGATCTGTGGAAGAGGACCTGTCAAAAATTGTTCGGGGCCTTGCAGGGGATCATGCTGTATCAGCGTCAACTGTCAGTAGACACCTTAGGACCATCGGCAAGGTGAAAAGGCAGGACAAATGGGTCCCACATGAAGCTCATGGTTAATACTTGGTGAAACATCCGTGGTGTAGGTCATTACAGCTTCCTGCAGCAGGAGGAGACAATCACCACTGCGACCTACTGTCGCGAACTGCATCGTATGCACACAAAACTGTGTCAGCAACAACCTGAACTGGCGCATCGCAAAGGCGTCCTTCTGCTGCATGACAGTGTACGTTAGACAAACGACCGTGCAGGCGCTACAGGCTCTAGGCAGCAGCAACCCAGAAACTTTTATGAGGACGGAATAACTAGACTTCTTGGTCGTTGGGATAAATGTTTGAAAGCTGGTGGAATTTAAAAAAAAAAAAATCCATTCACGTTCAGTAAATGTGTTGTGGCTCACATTGGCACACCCTCATAAATGTTCACGAGAATAGTTTTGTTGCTAAGATGTGCAATCATCGACTGAGCACTCATTAAACCTTTAACAATCTATCGCTTTCCATAAGAATTTGAAATAAGATGATAAATTTGTGATACCTGTAGCCATCATGAAGTGCTTCACACAATCATTCATTGTTGCAATGCTAAAAAAAAAAAAAAATTATTTTTGCCTCGTATAGAATTATTCAAGAATACAGATATCAAAATACTTATTTCAAATAAACCATAAAAGAACACATTCCACACATCTCCATAAAATCTCACCTAAAAATTCCACTCAGTACCACTCAGCACTGGCGTTTTCTTTGAAGAGAAAAAGGCAACACCACAAATCCTTTTTTCTGCTGCCATTTGCGAAGTCTGAATGCATTGACCACTGCAATGTGAATTCCGTTGTCAATTCAACAAATAGCTGCCTCGTCATAAGAAAATTTATGAATGGCATAAGCACAAATTCATAGAAAGTTTGTGCAAGGATGACCAGTGCTTTTCCATCTGCATATGTGCAAGCTGCAGCCCACAAAACAACTTCTCTTGTGGTGTTGCCGTTTTCCTAAACAAGAAACAGTGCCTGATAGTGGCACTCAATGGAACTTCTTGGCCAGGTTTTAAAAACCTCTATCCAGTGATGTACAGTAATGAAGATGTGTGTCTGTCACTTGCTTTGTTTGAAATAAAAATTTGTAATCTACACTGGTGGCCAAAAGTTTGGACCAACCAGCAAATCAATAACAAATGAATTTATACTAAAAATATTTTACACCTACAACTCTAAGTAAATATGAAACAATATTCAGGGAAGAAACAAATTCATTTCTGCGTCGTTGCTTTTTTATTACCTTAAATCAAAATAAGACTGGCCAAAAGTTTGGACCAACATCACAAACATGCAAATAATTTGCATATTACAAGTCATCGTGTTGCGTGGTGAGCACTAAAACCATATTATGTATTGTATCATGTTAACTGAAGGCCAACGAGAGTGAATTAGAAATTTTAACTAGCACTTTACAAACTTCAAAAAAGTTGCTGAAATCTCCTGTGTGAGCTACAAATCTTTATCAGGAATTGTTAAAAACGTTAACTGGAAATAGGACGGATATAGGACGACCTTGTGCATTGACACGAAGAGACAAATCAAGAATTAAGAGACATGTTAGACATGATATTACATCTGGGCATGTAGTCAACACCACACAAGTCAAACTTAATCTGCAACTTGCTGCCTCGAGAAGAACATTTCGCAGCGAACTACGTGCTCAGAACTTTGCCTATGAAATTATACCCAAAAAGTTACCACTAACACAGAAACAAACGCAGGATAGACTGGAGTTTGCTAAGACACATCTGCGTGAAAACACAGATTTCCAATTGGTTGTTTTTTCTGATGAAACACGAATCAGTTTGGATGGTCCTGATAATATAGCTTCTTATGAAGAGCATCGTGATAAAGAAACACTTGTTCCACTGCAAATTAAGTGCCAAATGGGTGGTAATGGAGTGATGATTCTGGGTGTCATTGGAAGCAACGGAAAGTTGAAGATTCACATTCTAGATGGGCATTGCACAACAGCTCAATATAAAGATGATCTTCACAATGCATTCATCCCTTTGTGCAAAGTCTAGTTTAAGCAAAAACCATGGATTTAGCAGCAGGACAGTCCTGCAATCTTTACTGCACGAGTTGTGAAAGCCTATTTTGAGAGCAACAACACTTCCACTTTTGCTTGGACTGCTCAAAATCGAGATCTCAATATTTTTGAGAATGTGTGGCATCTCACGGAGCAAAAAATTTACCAAAACACAGTACAAAATTCGAGAATAACTAATAGCAGCCATTCAGAAAGCTGTTAAGCCAAATGTTATTAAAAGCTTATTTAATTCTATTTCAGGTCGTTTGTCAAATATTGTAGAGTCAAATATCAAAATAATTCTTTTGTTAATGATGTAATACTTTTTTTCCTTTTATGTTATACACATGTGGTCCAAACTTTTGGCCAGTCTTATTTTGATTTTAGGTAATAAGAAACCAACAACGCAGAAATAAATTTGTGTCTTCCCTGAACATTGTTTCATATTTACTTAGAGTTGTAGGTGTAAAACAGTTTTCGTATAAATTCAGTTTTTCTTGACATTGCTGGTTGGTCCAAACTTTTGGCCACCAGTGTAAGTCAGTGTTTCTCCACTTTCTACACTGCGACCCAACAAATTTATTTGTACTTAACCAAAGAAAAAATTGTTACATGGTACTAATCAAAATATCTGAGAATTTGAAAATTCTGCCCAGATCACAACAGTATGAGGTTCTGCACTACAGAGGTTGAGTCAAAAGTAGTGGCCGACTCGGGAGGGGGGGGGGGGTAGAGTTTGACGAATTCTGGGCAAGTTATATCGCACAAGGGTATATCGCTGTTTATTAAGAGAAAACAATGGGAAGAAATGTCAGTACGGATTTGAATGTCATACACATTGTGCCACCTACGTCACCCAGTGTAAAAATATGGCAGAAAAATTGGTTATACGCGGTTTCCTTCGTCAATAGTGGAAAAAGGGGACCAGTGCGCGAGCGGCAGCCGCCGAAATTTGCAGGCTGGAAGGTCAGGGTGTGACCAATGAACGGATAGCACGACGGTGGTTCTCCCGCTTTTTGTCTGGAGACATGGGCCTGGAAGATGCGCCAAGGAGCGGAAGACCCAAAGAAGTGGATGGACACAGCCCTAAGGCAACGAGTGGAAGCCAACCCAGGTAGCACCACCCGTGGACTAGCGGTGGACGTCGGGACATCACAATCGAGCTTGGTTCGACATCTGCATGCCATGGGAAAGGTCAACAGGAGCTGCCAAGTTGTGCCCCATGAACTGAAGCGCGCACAAGCACAACGATGGGTGAAAGTGTGTTGTCAACTGCTGGAAAAAATCGAGTTTCTGCCACATCCAGCATATAGTCTCGACCTGGCACCTTCCGACTACATTTCTTCCGGTCCATGATGCACTTCCTGTGTGGATGGTGCTTCTCCAATGTCAGTGAGGTTGAAGACGCCATGCGTGACTTTTTCGCCCAGAAGTGGAGGAGTGGTTTCGCAAGGGCATCTGCCAACTGGCTGATCGCTGGATGAAGACCATCGAGCATGATGGACTCTACTTTGAAGATTAGCAATGAGTTGTGCCTGTCTGGTGCCCATTTAAAAGTTTGCGCGGTGATCGGCCACTACTTTTGACTCAACTTCTGTAGATGCTGTAACATTGAAACGCATTAGGCATTAAATATCAGGTCGTTGCATACCAAATGTCGGATTTATAGGTGGGTCCCACTCTTCAGCACGGTTTCCACATTTAGTAGCAAGTACCCCTAACAAAGTGGTACATTCCCAGAGATAAACCTATCAGCGACCAGCTGCCTGAAATTTGCATGTCTGCGATGATATTTAATAGCCCTTGAACCCAAGTGAAAATAGTCATGACTTCATACAAATTACGTGTGATAAAGCATTACGAGTTCAGGTTGAATCACACTGCATCCAACGCCTCTCGAAACATCAATAAGGTGGTCGGTGTAGGCACCATAAACGAACATACTGTCCAACGTTGGTTCCGAAAATTCTGGGCAGGAGTGAGGAACCTGGCAAACGAGCCACGCGGCAGACCGCCCACATATTGAATGAGGCTGATCTGAAACGATCTGTGGAAGAGGACCCGTCAAAAACTGTTTGGGACCTTGCAGGGGATCATTCTGTATCAGCGTCGATTATCAGTAGACACCTTAGGACCATCGGCAAGGTGTAAAAGCAGGACAAATGGGTCCCACGTGAACTTACGGAAAACCAAAAAGAGCGTCGATTGGAGGTGTGTACGGAATTACCTTTGCGCCACAAAGAAGCGGGGATTCTTGATCGCATTGTCACCTGCGACGAGAAGTGGCTCCTATACGACAATAGGAAACAGTCAGCACAGTGGCTGGATGCTGACGAACCCCCGCGACAGTTCCCTAAACCCCCATTGCACCCCAGGAAGCTCATGGTTACAGTTTGGCAGAACATCCGTGGTGTAGTGCATTACAGCTTCCTGCAGCAGGGGGAGACGATCATTGCTGCGACCTACTGTCATGAACTGCATCGTATGCACACAAAACTGTGTCAGCAAAAACCTGCACTTGTGCATCGCAAAGGCGTCCTTCTGCTGCATGACAACGCGCGTCCGCAAGTTGCACGAACGACCGTACAGGCGCTACAGGCTCTGGGCTATGAGGTGCTTCCACGCCCCCATGCTCTCCAGACCTCTCCCCTACCGACTACCATCTTTTCCAGAGCCTGGACAATTTTCTCCAAAGGAAAACATTCCTAACCCAAGCAGACGTCGAAAACGCATTCCAGGACTTTATTGAGTCCCGTGACCATGGATTCTATTGGAGAGGGCTCGAGAAGCTGCCAAAACGATGGCAACTATGTTTGGATTGCAATGGGGGTTGTTTCCAATAGCACGTGTGAAAGTGTCCTTTCTTGAGGGCCATTAAAGATGACCTCTGCAATCCGACATTTGATATGCAACGACCTCATGCTTTGTTTCCGTATCACATTTCTTGAGTCTTTTTACTGTTTAAAAATAATAAGTAATTAAAATAATGAATTAATAAGAAGGACATTTCTATCTTGTCCAATGGACAATTTTAATCTGAACACGCAAAGTTTTACTCTTATTACCTGCCACATAACGTCTCAGTTCCTACAATAAGTGCTCGGTTCTCCTTAATTTCAACCTCCTGCTGCCCTATAAAATGCCGCCCTGCAGGCAAACCCATCAATGCTATGGCATCAGTCACCAGAACCAAGCCTGCCAAAGAAATCATACACAATCATCTCAAACTAAATTATCAAAAAACGGCATTATAATTTCTGATAATGCATTAGGGTTAATCAAAATTGGAAACTCTAGGGTTAGAGTTGTAAGACCCTGAAAACAGCCAACATTTTAGATAAAAACTATCTTTTATCAAAGCTAAAAATTAGGTTAGGTTAGGTTAGGTCAAAGCTTAAAATTACAGTATAACTTCGATAATCCGGACAACTTGATAATCCGGACAGATTTTCTGGTCCCGTTTTCATTCAATGTAAACTAATACAAAATACCCTCGTTAATCCGGACAACTCTATATTCCAGACACTGGACAAGACTTTCTAATTCTTCTCATTGACGTGGCACTCATAAATGCTTTAATTTGACCACTGACTAAATGCTCCACGATCTTGAGAATGTCACAGAAAAAGAAGATTTTTATAATCGAAGAAAAAATTGACCTCGTCAACGATTATGAGAAAGTTAAAATTACTGTTCAAGATTTGGCCATCATGTACAGTACTGGAAAACACAGTGTCGGACATATTAAAAAAAGAAAACATTATGAAGAAGACTATGCTACCTCAAACATTAAGATAAAGAATCTTAAAATGTCTGGAAACACAACACAATTAAATGAACTTGTATACAAATTTGTTATGAAGGCAAACACCTTGAATGTGCCAGTAAGTGGACCAATTATCCAAGCTAAAGCTATTAAACTGGCAAAAGAAATGGGACTTGCATATTTCAAAGCATCAGAAGGATGGCTCGGAAGCTTTAAAAAAGGTACAACATTCGATTTGGAATCTGCTGCCGAGAATCGAGTGGCACTGACATTTCAACACGTGACGACTGGAAATCTCGACCGATTTGCTTGACCGAAGAAAACTTGGATAATCAAAGAATCGAAAGTCGAAGTATACAACTCAGTTGCAAAAACATACGACGGTGGGCTGAAAAGTAATGCCTCCATGGCTGTAACTTTTTTATTTTTTAACCGATTTTCAAAATTCTTTTTGTATCTGATACTCACATTTCTCCTCTATGTAATGCACTATTCACTTTTCGACATAGTCCCCATCCCTTTCCACGCATTGTACCAACGCGTGACTAGTCGGGTGAACCCGTCGGAGAGGAATTACTTTTGACAGGAATTTCAAACAACATGTCACCACATCTGAAATCATAATTGACTGGTGTGAAACAACAGGAGTAGATGTCTCAAATGCTGCTACAAGGCGACATCTGAAGGAACAGTGTTACAGATTTTATACTGCAAAAGTCAAACCTCAACTGTCACGTCTCCAAATGGTGAAAAGGCTGAATTGAGCTAAAGAACATCTTCAATGATCTTCAGAAACGTGGAAAAGTGTCATCTTCAGTGATGAGTCTAAATTTACAATTTATGGTGAAGAAGGTAAACGTGCTTTTCATAAGAAAGATGAAACATATAAGCCAGAATGTTTAAGTACAAGTGTCAAATTCTCTGACACACTGATGGTATGGGGTTGTATGAGTGCAAGAGGAGTTGGCCAATTGAACTTCATTTAAGGAACGGTTAATGCTCACAAGTTTCAGGATATATTGGAGGAATGTTTTCGTTGCCTTCGTTGTCAGAATTAAATCATAACGGTCAAGCAGTGTTTCAACAGAATGGAGCAGCACCGCACCGAGCTCGAACAACTATGGCGTGCTTTCAAGCTCATGAAGTTGAATGTTGAATTGTTTTATTGTGACAATATGAATGGATGTAATTTGTTGATATTTTTTAAAAAACTATTTCTACATATCTGAAATCTATTGCATTCTTTTCAGTTCATATTTTCCCGTTTATTTTTGAGCATAATGACATCAAAAATAAAGATGCATTGAAATTGTCTAGTGATTGTATATTTTTGCAACTGAGTTGTACAGAGTGAATATCTTCTGATTCGTTAGATTGTCAACTTTTTTTGGTATAAATAGGCTATTCACTCTGTACACTTTGACTTTCGATTTTTTGGTTGTCCAAGTTTTCTCGCTGAAAAAGCTGCCGTTGTCAGCAAAATATACTTACGAGGAATTGTGTTTTCGTCTTTTATTTCTCTGTGTTAGGTAACCATTGTCCACAGTTTCTGGCTTGCCTAGTGTATATGAATGTATATTGTATCTTTAAGAGAATGCTGTACCTCGGGGAACTGAGTTTATAAATCACGAGCGGCACTTCTTTATCCGGACACTCAATAATGCGGACAACTTTTGAAAGTCCCAACAATGTCTGGATTATTGAGGTTATACTGTACTGTAATTGATTGTTGATTTTGTCGATATTACGAGGTGCGTTCAATCTAAGGTCTCCAAATTTTTTTCTGACAAAATACTTAACCCAGAAAGTTGTAACTACTGTTACGTCTCGACCTAATCACCGTGAAGTCGAACACATTTTTCACAACAGCGGCGCCATGATTTCATGGCTGCTGAGAACTCTCCTTTAGGGGTATGCTTTGCCCACTGGTAAATCGCTGAAGCAACGGCAGCTCGGCTGGGAAACGAGCGGCCACGGAGAGTGTCCTTCACGATTGGAAAAAGCCAGAAATCGCTAGGAGCGAGGTCTGGTGAGTATGGAGCATGGGAAACCACCTCAAAGTTGTTATTTTGAAGAAACTGCTGAGTTAGGACTGCCCGACGAGCAGGGGCGTTGTCTCGATGTACAAGCACCCGCCCAGTCTTGTTTGGTCGTTTCTCATGCAAAGCTGAAAGGAATTTTATTCTCAAAACATTTTCGTATGAATTGGCTGTAAGAGTTGTACCCTTTGAAACACAATGCATTTGGATTACGCCTTCGCTGTCCCAAAACGTGGCCGCCATAACTTTCTCAGCAGAGGCTGTGACTCGAAATTTTTTCGGTGGGGGTGAATCAGTGTGTTTCCATCGTGAAGACTGGCGTTTCGTTTCGGGGTTAAAAAATGGAATCCACGTCTCATCCATCGTCACAACTGATGAAAAGAAAGCACCATTCACTGCTGCATCACGTGTCGACATCTGCTGAGAAATTGCCACCCGCACAGACTTGTGTTAGTCGGTCAGCATTCGTGGGACCCACCTTGAAGAAACTTTCCGCATTTTCAGCCCATCATGCAAAATGGACTCCACAGATCCCACGGAAATGCCAAGTTTAGAGGCAATATCATACACACCTAAGCGACGGTCTTCCATAACAGCTTGTTCCACACGAGCAATCGTGGCTTCCGTCCAGCTGGTTCGTGGTCGAGGCTGCTTCGGTTCATTCTCACACAATTCTCGACCTTCTTTAAACTTTCCCACCCACGAACGCACATTTTTAACATTCATAACACCTTCATCACATATCTCACTCGATTGGCAATGAATTTCGATGGGGGTTTCACTCCACAAGTGCAGAAAATGAATTATTACAAGTTTATCTTCGTAAATTGTAAACTAAACTTCGCCATTTTAAGTATATTCACGCCGTTCGCGGTGTAGCGCTGCCCTCTATGTTAGTAAAGACGAAATATTTCCTGCAAAATTTTAAAAGCATCTGGATCTTTCTACTTACTCTCACTGCAGAGAGAAAAAATTGGAGGAGACCTCATAACTTGAACGCACCTCGTACAATTAGACATTAAGTGATCACATGTACATTTAATGAATAGAACAAGAGAAAAAGTGGGAAGTTTTAATTTGCATCCCTTCCCAGAGCTCAAAGTGGAGCATACCCAGAACTTCCGCAAACTCGCGTTGCACATGCTCAAACGTTTGTCAAGTTGACAGTTGTCTCGCCGAGAATCATTCCCTGTACAGCCAGATGCCAATGAACAAAAGCTACAAATCTAGGACCAACTTTTGGGGCAAAGTAGTCAACAATAGTTCAACAAGACCGGCTGGCATCACCTGGAATGAGCTGGTGTCGATGTATGAAAAGTATCGAGAACAAATTTTTCCTGATGTAACTGTAGTTTGCAAGGCGCTCAGTGGCATGGGGTCTGACCTTCAAAATGTGCCAAGCGTCAATCGCCTGCGAGCGTTTGTTCAGGCTCGATCGAAGTTTTAGTGGACCCCAGTCTAGTGACTCGGTGCAAGCTCAAAATGCAGTGAACAACTGAACAGCGGTACGCCATCAAATATTGTGTTGGACTGGGGAAATCAGGTATGGACTGCATGTCACAAACTGCAGTTTTTAAGTGGCACAAGCTCTTCGAAGATGACATCAAGAACCGACGACAACGTGCAACTTATGCATGAAGTGCTGAATTCAGACCGTCGCTTAAGTGTGCACATGCTTGCATATCGAATTGGCATTGATAAGATTACAGTGCACACAGTTATCACTGAAAAGATCGGCGATGCGGAAGATCTGTGCCAAACTCGTCCCAAAGGTCTTGATGGGCGACCAAAAGAAGAGGCGAGTGTCTGGCCCTAGAGTCCCGCCTTGGCCTCAGCAGACTTTTTCCTATTCCCAAAAGTGAAATCCTCTGTCAAAGGACATCACCATGGGACCCTAAGTGCCGTCAAAGAAGCTTGCACGCATACCCTTAAGGACCTTCTGGAATCCGCCTACCAGAGAGCCTTTGAGCCGTGGAAAAGCCGCTGGCAAAAGTGTGCCGACGCTCTAGGGATGTACTTTGAAGAATTTTAAGGTTTTGTAGCAATGTCTGAAATAAGTCTATCTTTCTGAAACTTTTCCCGATACTTTTTATACTCACCCTGTATGTACAAGCTGGAGGACGGACATGCTATTAGGATGGTAATACTTTAACGTTCTGTTCACTCAGTATATATAACATTATAAATTTCAGTACCTATGATAATGTTAATGAATAATAACTAGTAAATAGGATATACCGTATACACAATACCAAAGAACATTGAAAGGAAAGCTACAGAGCTGAATTAAAACATAAGACCAAATGAAACTGAAAATAATATGCATAACAAATAAAAGATGCAGTCTCAAGAACAGTTAGAAAGAAAAAGCGACATTAAAAGAAAGTGCAAGTTAACCTCAAAGCACATACAACCCCAAAAAGTGTGAACTCAGGCACATATCACCACATGTCCAGTACAAGAAAAGCCAATAGCAGTGAAACAAAGAAGTTTATTATACCAACACTCAGTGTACATGAACATGTGCTTATTGCCAATGTACTAGGGGAGTTCAAGACGTAATGCAACACATTTTTTTTCTCGGCCAATTTTGGTTGAAAAAACTGGACATTTCTTGTGGAACATTTTCAATCATTTCCGCTTCGTCTCGTAAAGTTTCATTGACGTCGGATATGTGACAGCGCTATAGTGAGCTGTTAAAGTGGCGTCTACAATGGAGGTAGGTTCCAAACAACGGGCAGTGATTGAGTTTCTCTTGGCAGAAAACCAGGGCATCTCAGATATTCATAGGCGCTTGCAGAATGTCTACGGTGATCTGGCAGTGGACAAAAGCACAGTGAGTCGTTGGGCAAAGCGTGTGTCATCATCGCCGCAAGGTCAAGCAAAGCTGTCTGATCTCCCGCCAGCTGGCCGGCCGTGCACAGCTCTGACTCTTGAAATGTTGGAACATGCGAACACTCTCATGTGTTTGACTGTGATCCGTCGATCTGCTCGAATGAGAATGTGCGCATGTTCCGACATTGCAGAAGTCAGAGCTGTGCACGGCCGGATTCCAGGAGGCTGGATTCCAATACCGCAAAGCAAAGAAAAAACCAAATCTAACCAAGAAGCAGAGATCAAACCGCTTACATTGGGCGAAATCAAAGGCAAAATGGACTGTCAATCAATGGAAGAACGTTATCTTCAGCGACGAATCCAGAGTTTGCATTGGTCGAGGAGACAGCCAAGGTATTTTCATCTGGTGACGTTCAGAAGAAAACTTTCACCAAGATTGTGTACAAGGAACAATAAAATTTCCTACTTCCTGTATGATATGGGACTGTATTTCATCTAGAGGTCCAGGCCACATGTGTGTTGTGCGACGGACTGTTGATATGGATGTTTACAAAGACATTCTTGAAACTCTCTTGCTTCCAACTATCGAAGACTACTTTGCTGATGAACCTGTAAAGTTCCAACAAAACAATGCATCATATCACACTGCAAAAACGGATGCGTTCATATCTTACAGAGAACGCAATCGAAACACTAGAGCGGCCATCCAATAGCCCAGACATAAAATTGCGGCAGTTATTAAAGCCCGAGGAGGGCCAACCAAGTATTAACTCTAGATTTTGAACAGTTGAATTCTAATTTTTTCCCCTAGAGCTGGGTGAGTTCTTATTTTTTTTCCAAGGAGGGAGTACTTAAATTCTTTATTATTTCTAAAACAATTTGTCAAAATGGAATACTTTTTCGCAAGTAAGAGGCCTGTGAGAAAAGCATCCGACCTTCGGCCGGGAAAAAAAAAATTACACACCTGGAGCATTGGAAACCTAATCACCCTCAAAGTAATCTCCTTGGGACTCCACACACTGCTCCCAGCGGTGCTGCCATTGTTGGAAGCATTCCTGGAAAGCGTCTTTCGGAATGGAGTTTAGCTCGGCTGTCGTTGCAGCCATAATGTCCTCTCTTGTCTGAAATCGCGTTCCTTTCAATGGCCTCTTGAGTTTGGGGAACAGCCAAAAGACGCAGGGGGCCAGGTCAGGAGAGTAAGGAGCCTGTTGTACCACGGGAGTCTGGTTTTTCGCCCAAAAAGTCTGAATCAAGTTTGGTTTTTGAGGCGCCAATTGCCTGTCGACCACAACTGCGGTCTCTTGCACCGCACTGCATTACGTAGGCGACGGAGGACATCCCTGTAGTACTCTTTGGAGATTGTTTGACCCTGTGGTGCGTACTCGTGGTGTACCACACCGCGAGAGTCAAAGACAGCAGTCAGCATCACTTTCACATTGCTGCGCACTTGGCGGACCTTCTTTGGTCGTGGTGACGAGGAATGCTTCCACTGTGACAACTGATGGTTTCCACCTGACTGTCGCCCAGTTTCTGGCAAAATTTGATGCAGTAACGCTGCTCCAGTCGTTCCGTCATTTTCCTTCAAATCAAAAACCGACGAGAGCACAACACACTACCTCCCTCTAATGCTGATTGCCAGCAACTGACGCTATTGAGAGGCGGGAAAAAATTCACGCATACGCACAAAGGTTCAAGGTCGGTTCATGCAAGTGCGCGCTATCCAAATCCACCAGGTTTTCGCAAAAAAAAATTAGGTCGGATACTTTTCTCATAGGCCTCGTACATTAACAATAAGCACACGTTCATGTACACAGAGTGTTAGTATAATAAACTTGTTTGTTTCACTGCTACTGGCTCCTCTTTTACTGGGCATGAGGTAATATAAGCCTGAGTTCACACTTTTTGCCAAGGGTAGTATGAAACAATAATAAGGCATGCAAGAAATTAACAGGTTATACATAATTAATTGTAATAACACAAGTACACAATTACCAGTTACCGGTGGGATGAGTGCGATGAGCAATCCGCAATGCAGCAGGATGAGTATGAATGCCATCGGCAATGATTCCATAATAAACGCTTTTTCCATGGGTGATGATGTCGCTGGCTAACAAACCAACTAGTCCTGGATCCCGATGATGGAACTATGAAAAACATGGGACTATTAAAGATAACTGAACCCAAATTTCTCGTAGCAATGACAGACAGTAAAACAAACAGCAAAGAACTTACTGGTAGCATAGCATTAAACAGATGGGTAATAAACCTGGCTCCAGCTTCGACTACCTTCTCCCCTTGCTCTAAAGTACCAACAGAATGTCCTGCAAAATAAACACTAAAGTTTGTCATATTTATCTAATTCAAGGGAAATTTTAAATTAAAATTTTATCTGAACATCTTTCATTAGACAGAGTGATTTGCTAATACGAGGCCTGTGAGAAAAGTATCCGACCTTATTTTTTTTTTGCAAAAACCTGATGGATTTGGATCGCGCGCGCTTGCATGAACTGACCTTGAACCTTTGTGCGTATGCGTGAATATTTTCCCGCCTCTCAATAGTGTCAGTTGCTGGCAATCAGCATTAGAGGGAGGTAGTATCTTGTGCTCTCGTCGGTTTTTGATTTGAAGGCTTTCGGTGACGATGCTATGATCGTACCCGTACACCCAGGACTTGTCACCAGTGATTATGGTGTTCATGAAGTCGGGGTCATTGTTTGCAGAGGCCAGCATGTGCTGTGAGACGTCGACACGAAGTTGCTTTTGCTCCGCCGTCAGCAGCTTCGGCACGAATTTCGCCGCCACTCTCTTCGTGGCCAAATCTTCGGTCAGAATGGAATGTGCCGAAAACGTACTGATGCCCACCTCTTCCGCAACTTCTCGGATAGTCACATGACGGTCCCGCATCACCACAGCGTTCACTTTGGCAATGACCTGGTCATTTCGGCATGCTGATGGCCGACCAGTTGTACCAGTCCTTAATCTGTGTGATGCCCATAGCATCGTCACCGAAAGCCATCTGGATCTTCTGGCAAAATTTGATGCAGTAACGCAGCTCTAGTCGTTCCGTCATTTTCCTTCAAATCAAAAACCGACGAGAGCACAACACACTACCTCCCTCTAATGCTGATTGCCAGCAACTGACGCTATTGAGAGGCGGGAAAAAATTCACGTATACGCACAAAGGTTCAAGGTCGGCTCATGCAAGCGCGCGCGATCCAAATCCATCAGGTTTTCACACAAAAAAAAATAAGGTCGGATACTTTTCTCACAGGCCTCGTATAGTTAAATCAATAATAGAATACATTTTCCAGTACTAATACATATATTAATTGACATACCCAAAAATGAGTGACGATTTGTTTAAAATTAATTAACGAAAAACGGAAAGCAACAGGAATGTGTTCTGCTTAGGAAACCAGAGAACTTATTCACACCAAGTTTCAAAATTACAGGGTGACAATAAATTATGGCAACAGAAATGGACACATCCAGGCGCAAAGCACCACCAAATAATTTTTCATTCATTGCAATCACTGCATGTTCTTGGACAAGTCGTCCGTGTTTCAACTTATTCTGGGTTAATTGATGTGTGTTTCGAAATGTCGAGCAAACGCAGTGGAATTTTGGAGCTGTTTCGTCAAGGAAAGCGTCAATGTGAAATTGTTCATTTGCTCAATGTTGGCAGAGATATCGTCTACAAAGCGCTCAAATGGTTCAAAGAGCTTAGCCAGGAAGGCAACCGTCCAGGAACCGCAAAATCATTAAAAAGCAAGTCCAACGAAATCCGAGGGTCTCAGTGAGACAAATCGGTTGTGAGACCAGAATCAACTGCAATTCAGTGCGGAAAATGGCAACAGAGGAACTCAAACTCAAGCCCTACAAGCTCCAAAAAGTCCAGGTCCTCACAGACGAAAACAAACAAGCGCGTACGGCTCCACAGATGCCGCCAACTCGAGTGTCAGGCCGCAGGTGAGAAATGGAAGCACATCCTCTTCACAGACGAGAAGCTCTTCACTGTGGAGCAGGCACACAAACACCAAAACGACAGAGTGTGGTCAGCAGAGGCACCCAGCACCTCTACAGTCATCGAACATCGCCAAAATCCGCAGTCCATGAGGGTCTGGGGTGGAATTTGCATCAGTGGCAAGACACCCCTCGTTTTCGTGGACTAAGGAGTCAAAATCAACCAACAAGTTTACCGTCGTGACATTCTTGAGACTGTGTGGTACTTCCTTGGGCTCGGCAGCATTTCGGCAATGCGGATTGGACCTTTCAACAAGACTCTGCACCAGCTCACAGAGCGAAAATGACGCAGAAGTGGTGCAAGAGCCATTTTCCAGATTTCATCACGTCTCAACAGTGGCCGCCCTTCTCACCGGATCTCAATCCGACGCATTAGAGCGTATGGTCGATCTTGGAAGCCTGTGCTAAACACCACAACAGTTTGGAGTCACTGAAGAAGTCCCTGCACCAAGAATAGTACCGATTGTCGCCCAACAACTTGAGGCCCATTGCTGAAAATTTCAAGACACGTTTGGGGGTTTGTATCGCCGTCAAAGGAGCCCACTTCGAAACCGAATGAACATGTTATTACCAAGGGATCATCATCTATTTATTAGTTGTCAATTGCTTTACTTTTCGTTTTTTGGATTAAAAAAATTTGTACACAATGAGTTGCCATAATTTATTGTCACCCTGTAAAGGGAAATAAATGGTGCCCTCAAACAAACGCAGCAGCTATTATTATCGGAAAATTAATTACCAATTTATTGCTATTTTTTAAGAAAATTTTATTGTTAAGGTAAATGCAAGGAATTTTATTACGAAAACAAATAGAAATTTAAAAAAAAGTTAAAAGAAAGAAAACAAGAATGACGTAAGAAATACAGCAAAACATACGAAATAATGTGTTTACCTAAAGAAACCGTGATGCCATGTCTCTTCAATTCATTTGCAACTGCACAGGCATTAAGATGTTCGGGAGCAATAGTCACCAATGTAACGTTGTCTAAATTGCCATACACAAATTTCACGTCGTCGAAACCATTATTAAAATTTCTAATTAATTCTTTTGGATGAGCACCGCATTTATCGAAACTTATAAAAGGCCCTTCGACATGTACACCTGTAAAATACGAAATTAAAAAATTAAAAAAAAATCTAATTATCCTCTTTAAAAGTATCTCAAGATAAGCACTAGAGAGCATTACCTAAAATTTCTGCCCCATTTGAACTACCTGGTTGTTTTTTAATTTTTGGCAAAACCTATTTTGAGAAGAAAGGAATAAAATATTTTTTTTTAATTATAATCTTCACAACAAGACATTTGCAAATGACACTGATCTACGGAGGGTTGATTCAGATAAAATGAGACGACTTTGCAGTTCTGTTACGATGGTGTAATACCATGGCGCCACCATCGGTTGTGTTCGATGTGAGACCCACGTTGTTGGACTATCGCCCGGCACCGTAATTTCCACTGAAGTAGGCTGAGTTTGAGGGACCAAAAGCACAGAAATCCATCGGTGATGCTTCAGGAGATTTTACAGGCACATGAGAGAAGGGAATAACTCGTATGCCCGTCTCCTGTTCCATCTTCCTGTAGTAAGCCACAGATGACTTGGCAGTGTGGCTTGATGCCTTGTCCATGTGGAACCAAACTTTTGGGCTTTATGACGTCGCTCCAGCCCAAGATTGTCAAGAATTATTCTGGAGACTGTTGCCTGTGAAATACCTTTCCTTTGGGCTAGACTTCTCTGTGTGGGGGGATTTTCTTTCAGCACTTCAGACCGGATTTCTCGCACCACCTGAGCTGGGCGTGTTGGCTGGGGCTTGTTTCTGGTCTGCTTCTCTGCTCGTCCACGTTCATTAGATGGTCACAATTTGTTCTTTTTGATTATTCGACCCACAGTAGCTTTGGATACCACAATACCATTTCGTTTGCATAATTCCACCAATGCACGAAAGACTGAAGTTAGCGTCGGAAAAGGCCAAACATATACCCTTCCCAAAAAACTGTGATTTTGGAAGCCATGTTTCAGCACGAAATGTCCCAAATAACAGCAACAAGTGTATACAAAGCTAATCCCCATGAATAGTGGACGGGTCATGCAAATCACATTCCGTCAAGGTCATACGCGGCGTTTAAAGTCGTCTCATTTTATCTGAATCAACCCTCCGCATATACGAGGGACGTTAATAAAGTAATGATTATTAACATTAATAGAGGAGTAAATCAATAAACTGTGCTACGGGGATCTCTGATCAAAGCATAATAAACTAAGGGTCAACACATTACTGTGTTCTTGTGTGCGGGTGGAAATATAGGCGGAGAACGTATAACTTGTCCATGATTTTGGCGTCTTATTCTCCCGTGAATGTAGTTTTCTTCGAACCAGTTCACTACATCGATAGATTCGGGAGGCATCTCGGCTTTTAAGATGTCAGATGATGCTGGAATTTCGTTAGCTGCGACAAATGCCAGCGCAAATAAATGATGTAACGATAAGCTGAATTGTTCATCGTCTCCGTAACAAACTGATAATCCGCAAGCTTGTTTTTTCGCCAGCCGCGTTGCGCTAAATGAAAAAAAAAACAAGCTTTGTTGATGATAACGTCTGGGAATTCTGATTTTCACACGTTGATTGCCGCTAATTCCAAGTCAGTCATAATTCGTGATGGTTTTAACTGGACATCATTCTCTTTTGCGAAATCAACTATATTTTGAATAGCACACTTCACTTTTATTTATCGCAATTTATTGAATATTTTTAATAAACATTTTTTAATAAAAAAAAAAATATTAATAAAGCTAAACACATAAATTGGAAATTCAGTTTGTCAGGATTGTGGCTTGTCGGGATCATGGGTTGTCGGGATTTTGGCCGTCGGGATTCTGGGTGTCGGGATTGTGGCTTATGGCCCGCACCCGTATACATCACATTGATGTTTGGTTACCATTCCAGGGTTAAGAGGAAAAATATAGGGGGGGAAAATTCTCCTTCTTAATTTTTTTTCTTTTTTGATGGCAGTTAACGCTGGCTCGACGGTCAAAAGTGCTAAGGTCTCTCTCTCTCTATGGTCAAAAGCGTTGCGGGTTTGAATCCCGCTCAGGGTATGGGTGCTTGCGTTTGTCCCTTTACTAACAAACTTGAAAGACCAAGCAAAGCCTCAATAAGCTGATCCCCTACTAGGCTAAATTTCCAATAGATCCAATGGTAATTTAACATCCTTGACACCAAAAAGGTAAAAGAGGAACAGAAACGAGAGACACGAGAGAGGTGGCAGTTAACCTGTCATGGCTTAATTTAAATAGAAATGAGAACATTCCTTCTGAATTATTTTAACTGAAAATAACAGTTAATAGGGTCAAATATAATGAGAGTCCATAAAAATTAAAACCTACTTAACCTTTAAAGGCATTCAACTCTAAAAATTTTACTTTCAAAACCAGTCTTGACGACTTCAATCCTCTCATGTGCTCATTTAAAGGAGCACAAAAATGGATTTACACATGGTTCCTCCAGAACCAGCTGGTTGAAGGTGAGCCCATTCTAAATAACAAGCAATTTAAAAGCAATTATACATGTGTATACTTATGGAGAGACCTTATGGTAGATATCCACCGTTGAAGTGACGATGGTCGGGCAAAAGGATGTGACTCCGTGAGCGAGGATCCCTTTGGCTACGTTTTGGACACCTTCTTCGATGTTGTCGGTATCGTGAGAGAAGTCTGTGCCAAATGCCCCTTGAAAAATTGAACAAAATAAATAAAAGTTGATAATTAACCTTAAAATGCTAAATAAGGTATCGAGGCGTATTTGAAAAGATATGGATTGTGCAATGACATGGGAGTCGGAAAAAAAACAAAAAACGTAGAAACAAACTTGAAAGCTGTCTGTTGAAATTACGGAAAGTTAGAGTGGATCGGATTGAGGAAAAGATGAGGGGGGAAGAGGAGTTTGGGCTTAATCTACTAGAAAATTATATGAAATGATTAAACATTTGATACCATTGATTTGCACATCGATAAACCCCGGCGCAACAACGAGGCCATTGCAATCGATGACTGCGTCTGCAACCAAGCGCTCGTCGAAATACACGGGCTCCGGATCGATTATCTTCCCGTCCCTGATCCAGAGATCTTCTTCGATCAACTGGTGATTGCGCAGCAGTTTGCAGTTCTTAAATTGCAACAAGGACCCCGTGTAGTCCCTCATCTTCACCATGTTGCTCACCCCTTCCAGCCGCCGACGTCGTCAACAACACCCGCTTGCGACGAATTCGTCGTCGCGGCCTTCTTCTGAGACATCTTCTGCGTAGCCGCCGATCCCGTGACGTTGCTTCCGGTGCGTTGTGTGTTTCTTCCGGTGGGGTTCGCATGCCGAATAGCAAACATGGCTGACCTCACGTCGTTGAATCCCGGCCCTTCCAGCAGCGCCGAAGCTTATAGTAATACGCCGAATGAAGTTTACGATCAAACGCTGAAAAAGGTTTGAAATTTAGTAATCGTAATATCCGTTCATGCGTAAAGGGTAAAAATGTAGGGAAATGTATTTGAGCAAAACATTCAAACATTTTCACTCTTTGCGAGATGCATTCATCATATTCAAATAAATTCTTTCAAAAAAACAAAAAAAAATTGTTTTCCAAATAGAAAGTTAAAATTACCCCAGAAGAATATCGCGCCCTAAGAGAATGTAATCGAGAAAGTTTTTACTACCGTTGTAAGTGAAAACCCCCTAAAGATCTTGTATGTTTTTACTTGACCTTCATTTTTGTTTACCTGTGAACTTTTCTGCATTATTTGAAGGTCTCCCATTCAGCGCCCTTGCCATGACAGCGACTCACTGGGCAGTTAAGACAGGTGACACATTTTTTATGCCCACGTGTTATTTTAAAAAAATTGTTTATTTTTTCAAATAGTAATTCTTTTCAGGTTATTTAAGACCAAATCCTAGATGGGGATCGACGATCAAAGTCTTAGGTGAATGCCAATTTTAATCTCCAGTCTACAGGGTGTCCCAAAAGGTCGTTTACAAACTTTACCTGCTGGTCTGTCAGACAATGACGGAACGAGTTTTACGCAGGAAGTTGTGTCCGAAAATCAAACCGTGGGATGCTACAGCAACTTGAACTGATGCATCCTGCTCCTGCAACGTTCTCGCCTGAAATGATTCCATTTTCCACTCTCTAATACGCCTGCAAACATCGCCCTCTAGCGGTGGCTGGTCACATTTCTAACCTAACCTAACCTAACCTAACTTCCTATAATACAGAGGTCGAGTCAAAAGTAGTGGCCGATCACCGCCCAAACTTTTAAATGGGCACCAGACAGGAACCACTCATTGCTAATCTTCAAAGTAGACTCCATCATGCTCAATGGTTTTCATCCAACAATCAGCCAGTTGGCAGATGCCCTCGCGAAACCACTCCTCCGGTTGCTGGGCGAAAAAGTCACACACGCAGGAAGTGCGCCATGGACCAGAAGAGATGGTAGTCGGAAGGTGCCAGGTCAGGGCTGTATGCTGGATGTGGCAGAACCTCGATTTTTTCTAGCAGTTGACGACACACCTTCACTCGTTGTTGTGCTTGCTCGGGCGTCAGCTCGTGGGGCACAACTTGGCAGCTCCTGTTGAGCTTTCCCATGGCGTGCAGGTGTCGAGTCACACTTGATTGTGATGTCCCGATGTTCGTCGCTAGTCCATGTGTGGTGCTGCCTGGGTTGGCTTCCACTTATTGCCGTAGGACTGCGTCATCCACTTCTTTGGGTCTTCCGCTTCTTGGCGCATCTTCCAGGCCCATGTCTCCAGACGAAAAGCGGGAGGACCACTGTCGTGCTGTCCGTTCATTGGTCACGTCCTGACCTTCTACCCTGCAAATTTCGGCGGCTGCTGCTCACACGCTGGTCCACTTTTTCCAATAGTGACGAAGGAGCCCGCGTATCACCAATTTTTCTGCCATATTTTTACGCTGGCAGACGCAGATGGCACAATGTTTATGGCATTCAAATTCGTACTGACGTTTCTTCCCACTCTTTTCTCTTAATAAACTGCGATATACCCTTGTGGACTCTAACCTCCGTCCTCCCGACTCGGCCGCTACTTTTGACTCAACCTCTCTAAATAATAAACTGGAAATGAATCTCCAAATATCAGGTAATGATATTATTTGAAAATATGGAACGAAAAATTCTGTGAACTATGCTCGACGCCTCTAATGGTTGGATGGGAGAAATTCTCGAACTGTGAGCCGGATATCTGCCTCCCATTGGGCTTTCTACCTTGACAACTTGGTTGTCTTTAAGACACTTAGTGACAGCATGGCTATATGACTGTCTGCGATAGCCCAATTGGTAGAGGCATTAGCATATGACACAAGAGGTTCCTTGTTTGAATCCGGGTCGCAGAATTTTTCCTTCCATTTTTTTCAAATAATATCATTACCTAACTTCCTATGTAAAACTTGTTCGTCATGGCCTGACAGACCAGCACGCGTAAAGTTTGTAAATGACCTTTTGGGACACCCAGTAAAAATCAAAATTGAGTGGATTAAACATTAGAGGTGTCCTCCTCTTGCACGAAGAACATCTGAACATCCTCTTATTGAAGTAGTGTCTGCTCTAGACGTTCTCTAAATGACATCCCACACGGTTTCAATAGAGTTTCAATAGAAACAGAAAGCTAAGGATGGTCCTGATTCAAATGAAAGTTCCTCAATACCCCGTTCACACTACAATTCTTAATTATGATCATTTTACACATGTTCAAGCCATATCGAGAAATCCAGGAGTTCACCCCCCACATAATTCCAAATTTTGTATTTGCTTACATTTGTGCAAATACAGTGTCTTTTTGTATTTGTGTGAATATCGTTCGCAATTTAGATTTTATATCTTTAATGTCATTCTCGACGCTTGCGATAGTCACATCTAGGTTATTCGCATGCAATAGCACAATTGCATTTCTGGTTCCTGGTTCGAATCCAGGTCGCAGAATTTTTTCATCAATTTTTTCAAACAATATCATTTATTTGCGAGTTTGCTCCTCCAGTTCATATTCTTTATTTCTTATTGCGAGTTCATCAAAGTTTCTGATGATTTGGGTAGGAGAAATTCCCGATCTGTGAACCGGTCGGTCCGCCTTCCATTGGGCTTTCTATCTTGACAACTTGGTTGTCTTTAATGTCATTCTTAAATTACTATATTGCACCCATATTAAAATTAACGGAAAAAAATCTGTTTTTGATCGTTGGGACGGATTAATTGTATTAACATTGATTTGAATGGGGAATGTTGCCTCGGTTCACGAACAACTCGGTTCGCGAACACACTTCTGGAACTGATTAAGTTCGTGAACCGAGGTTCCACTGTATTAAAGAGGAAGTTGCAAGAGCTGTTATGCTGCTCCAAGAAGGCTACTCAGTCAGGTCCATCGCCAGACAGCTTCGAGTGTCACCTTCATACTATTATCTCTAATGTTTCATCCACTCAAACACTTAGTGTATATGTGTTGCTCTTTTTTCTTTTTTTCAACGTTTACCTTGTTCTTTTAATAGGGGCTGGATTTTTAGGTTACGTTTTAGGAAAGTTCTCCTATCAGAAGCAATGTGCCGAAAAACTAATGTCCTTACCAAATAGTGCTCTGGGAGAAGCATTAAGAAATCGCTATCACAGAGGCGACCGAACTGAGTATATATAAAAAGTATAGGGTGTTTCAAAAAAAACCCTTACAACTTTGAAGGAATTTATGCAGAGGGCGTATACAAGTTTTGTAATGTTTTAGCAAACCACATCATATTTTATCTTGGACAGTTATAGCTTGATGCAATTTCTATTGGCAGCTTGATGAAGATGCCCCACTGTGACGTGGCATGGGTTTATAAACTGCAAGAAGATTTTTTGGTTACCTTATCATACACTGAGTGAGCATATTATTATGACCACCTGACATGTTTATGCAAATGCACGCACAGACGTCGCCACAATGTTGCTAGCGGGCCGGACCAATATAAAAAGGAAAGCTGAGTGTCGTCGACAACAGTAGACATGTTCCATTCTTCAACTATGGGTAAACAACGCGATTTAACAGCCTTCGAACGCGGGATGATTGTAGGTGCTCGAAACTATGGAGCGAGTATCAGCAAAACAGCAGCATTCGTGGCGTGCTCGAGAGCAGCCGTCGTTAAAATATTTAAAGACTGGACAGTTAGCCGGAGGACGGGGTCTGAACGTTCGCGTTGTGGCCGCCCGCGGATGGTTGATGACCGGACAGAACTGAGACTGTCATGACTGGTAAAGGATAACAGAAGGGCAACTGTGCATCAGATCACTGCTGACCTTAATCAGGGGTCCTCCAAAACGGTCTCTGGATGCACTGTCCACCACACACTGTATCGCATGGGATACGGAAGCCGAAGACCTGTCCTGTCTGCAGCCGACAAGCGGAAACTACTCCAATTCGCTCAGGAGCACAAGGACTGGACTATTGAGCAGTAGAAACAAATCGTGTGGTCTGACGAGTCACGATTCCAGTGACATCATGCAGATTGCCGCGTGATAATCTGGCGGAAACAGCACGAAAGCATAGACCCCACACGCATGAGTACAATCCTTCAGGCCTGTGCGGGCAGTGTTATGGTCTGGGGAATGTTTTCCTGTCATGTGTTGGGTCCGTTAATACGTATTGAACAACGTTTGGATGGTACAGCATGGTATCGTCGCCGATCAAGTCCACCCTGTCATGTTGATAGCGTACCCCAATGGAGATGGCTACTTCCAGCAAGACAATGCGGCGTGCCACAGAGCTCGTATTGTGCAAGAGTGGTTCCAGGAACATGAGGGGGACTTTACCTTACTTCGGTGGCCCCCACAATCCCCAGATCTAACTCCAATTGAGCATTTCTGGGACGAAGTCGAATGAACCATCAGACGGCTGGATCCCCCACCGTTCATTCTAGCACAACTAGACAATGCTATCCATCAGGCGTGGTGTTGTCAGATTCCTCCCACCACCTTCCAACATCTCATGGAATCAATGCCACGAAGAATCACCGCAGTATTAAAGGCAAAAGGTAGCCCAACGAGATACTGACAGGGTGGTCATAATAATATGCTCACTCAGTGTATAATTGAAATGAAATGCAGTCAGTTGTACAAAATTTCATGTCCTTGGAGCACACAGTTGGATTTATTTTACCACGTATCACTTTGTTCCTCCACAATTTTGGAGCTCAGCATGCCTGATCTTAAACAAATGCCGGAGGGAAAATTTAGGAATATCCAATCAGGAAATCAGATGGCTATGCTAGTGGCCCAGATCTGGAAAAACTATTTCAAGGTATCTGTCCAAAGTAATGAAGGAATGTGCCATTTGGGTCATTGTCATCTTACTTTTGGAGCATCTCCCAATGTACAATTGCAGTAATGGTCGTCATCAAAAAATTCTTTGCTGTGCATTCACCTTCGACTACCATTGGATCTTCATTGCCCCAGGTCTTGCACTTAAGATTTGATCATACTGCTGCCATGAAATGTGCTCCCGTCACTGTGTAGATACTAAAAGTACCTAGTGCATCAGATTCAAAGGTAGTTTGCTGTCTTATAACATTTCGACACATTGTGAACGTCCTCTGTGTAATTGTCATACGCTGTTTCAAGTTGTGAAACTCTTTTTGAAATGCCCTGTATAATAAACCAAAGTCGTTTCTCAACCTTTTAATTAAACATTTTTTTCTACCTACGTAGTACTGAGCAATGACAAGAGCTTTCATCATCATCATCATTATCATCATCATCACTACATCCTATTCACTGTTGGGGCAATACCCGAGATATTTTAATGGTTCACCATGTCCTGGGTTCTTGAGCCATGTAGACTATGCCACACTGTTTTATTCTTATTCTGGGTCGTCTGGAATTCCATATAAAAAGAAATTTCAGAAGAACATGGTGGTCATGGTGATTGGTCTTTTGCAGCCGATCATCGATTTTGAAACACTCCGTCCAAATAATTATGGATGGGATGGCAAAATTCAGCAGGGGCATTGTCTTAAAGCACATTTCTCTTGGCAAACTGAAGCACAGTAATAAATAGCGCTGTGTAAAGTCGTTATCAGTGCCACATCACTGGCTAATTACACCACAGGATCAGACGGGAAAATGGACATCTTGAGATAGACTCGAGTCTATTTCTAAGGAGATTTGGTCCAAATGTACTTTAAATCCGTTTTGTGCATTGAAATCTGCACAAACTATTAGACCTCAGTCTTTTAAGGAAAATCTGTTTGCATGAAACAGTAAAGCCAGGGTTCCATTTGCATTAAAAAAATAAACCATGAAGCAGAAAGCTGAAAATTGAATTTTAAGGGATTACGCTTTAAGCAAAAAATTATTTTCTGCCTTGATACATCTTTTCTCATTTATGTGTAGCGAAAGCAGAACTAAATATTTGGAAAAAAAGCTCCAGATAGTGGTAAGTTCAAGCAATCTACTTTTATTTGCTTTTGTCCATGCTCACTTCTGTTTTCAGCCTGGTCCACAGATGATTTTACTCGCACTCCACGGTTGCTGGGCAATTGTTTTATTTTTCAAGGTGGTATCCACGGATGCTTTTATCAAATATTTGGCGATATTTATCGACTTTCTAAACAAAAAAGCTCTATCATTACTTGTGAATCATGGTTGACGTCCATTTTCAGTTTGCCGAAAGGTGAAAAAGTGAATTGTATGACATTGTCAAATTACGATCATAAAATTGGCTGAAAGAAAATGTACACGGAAAAGTTGAACTCTTATTTCTGTGGAATTTCTCCAGTAAAAAGTGCATATTTTTTTTTTTCAATTTCCCTTTTCTGTTGTATGTTTCAGCTTAAAACATGAAATTTTCATCAGGGCATTGTGGTACTGTTGATGTATAACAAGGAAAAGCATTGGGTTAGTGGCTAAAACATTGGCACAGTAGCCCAGAAGGTGGCTCAAGTTCAGACCATGGGATTGGGATTTTCTATGTATAATTTAGTAACATTCATAGTAGTGGTTTTTATGCAAAAAACTGCCTGTAAGATCCATTTACATTTATTATTACAATTTAAGTTATGCAAAATCATATAGATTAACCTTAAATTAATTTATAATAATCCTGCTCGCATGGCAAAGAGAAGTCCCCCCCTGACCTTTTACCACAAAATTTCCTGAAGCTGGTGATCCAATCCAAATCTAGCATAACATATACCGGGTGTTTCAAAAATGACCGGTATATTTGACAAATCAATAAAAACTAAACGGGCAGCGATAGGTATACACCGTTTGTTGCAATATGCTTGGGACAACAGTAAGTTTTCAGGCAGACAAATTTTCAAAATTAGTAGTTACAATTTTCAACAGATGGCGCTGCAGGCGATTTGAAAGATATAGAAGAACACGCAGTCTGTGAGTTCGCCATTCTGTAAGTCGTCTTTCTGCTGTAAGCGTGTGCTGTTCACAGATTGCAAGTTTGCTGTGAAAGAATGGTTTATTCCTTAGAACAGATGATTTTCCTGGTATTGGAATTCCACCGCCTAGAACACAGTGTTGTTGCAACAAGACTAAGTTTTCAACAGAAGTTTAATGTAACCAAAGGACCGAAAAGTGATACAATAAAGATACACGGGTTTCTGGTAATTTCGTTCTGAGACTACGCCATATTATTGCTGCACATGGTGGATATGTGGAAAATATAGTAGTATGCGCAGAATATGCGCGTGAATATGTTTAGATTTTTCCAGAGTGCAGCGCCATCTGTTGTGGAACATTGTAACTGATTTCGAAAGTTTGTCTGCCTGAAAATTTACTGTTGTCCCAAGCATATTGCAACACACGGTGTATTTCTATCGCTGCCCGTTTAGTTTTTATTGATTTTTCAAATATACCGGTCATTTTTGAAACACCCGGTACATAAGCAGAGGTAATGGATGGGAAATTAGCCACTTAACATGTTTCGATCACATCGCCAGTTAGAAGTATGAGTATCAAAAATCCTCATATGATTTCAAAATGCTTTAGCTCTATAACTTTTGATCACAAGTAAATGAGCTGCATTCCATAGAATGAGGGGATTGTCAAGTTTTATTTCACTGTTGCTAGACAGTGCTCCCGCTAGCCTATTTTAGGAGGGCGCTGTGCCCTGCCACAAGAAAAGTGCGCTCATTCCCAAAAACAGTGCTTTTCCACGAAAATAGTGCTTATCGATTTGCTCTTGCTCTTCCATGTATCCTTCCGCCTGATTTTATTAAACAGAAAGCACACAATTAGGCTTAGCCCTGTCCTTGCCCCTCGCCCCCCTTTCCCATGAGATGCCTTGACACTGCATTATGTGCCCTCTTGCTGCAGTTGACACCCTGCCCTCTGTCAATTTTAGTGGGAGCACTGCTAGAGGACTCCTGGACACATCTGAAAGGCATAGCGAGTTCCATCAGTTTGTTAAGATGTTGCCAAATGTTGTGAAACTGGCTCCTCCCGCAATTACAGGCAGACTGTGATGGTTTTGTATTCCAACAAGATGGAGCACAGGCACACTATGATGCACTGTGACTAGGAAGTCAGAAACTTCTACAGGGGCTCAAGATTTGGCACTTCAATTATGGCCACCTCCTTCCTCTGACCTATCTGACTGCGTTTTTATTGTGGGCCTTGTTAAGGATCGTATTCATGTCCCTCGCCTACTAGCAGTTCTAGACTAGCTCAAAACTCGAATCACAGCTGTCATTAAAGAAGCAAGTACGAGAGGAATGGGGAAGAATTTAGACATCAGAAGACACCAGATGGCAGATTGTACTATCCACCCTAAGGCAGCAATTTTTAATGTTAACCTATGGGAGAAACTACAATTTTTTGCTCTGAATTAATAAAAATGGTGATGTTAAAAATATTAAATGTCTCACTATTTTTATTGATATCTATCACTTTTTCACACGTTCTTATTTTTAATTAAAATGAATTTTTAAAATAAATTTGTAATAAAAATTTTAACAGAAGTGAAAATTTAACAATTTGCAACAGCTATTGCTTTCTCAAATTAAAGAATGGCAGGCTAAACATTTTTATGGAATTAATAAATTATGTAGTTCAGCAAAATGATGTTTAAAAAAAACGGTATTTTTTATGCGAATCTTCAGAAGAAAATCCATCTGGCACTTAAAAAGATTTTTTTTTAACAATTTTCGTTTATTATTGAATTTTAATAAATCTTTGAAAACCGAATTGTTTCCCTCGTACTTATAATAAATTCAATTAAAACCGCCGTTTTCCCCGTAGGTTATCATTAAAAATGGCTGCTTTAGGATGGGTAGTACAATTCGCCATCTGGTGTTTTGCTTGAGAAACGTAATACATTCTTCCCCATTTGAGTATCAAATGGACATCTGCTGTACAACTGGCAGGGATCATATTGAATACTTATAAGCTATCATGTTAAGACTTGAGTATATTCTGAACATTTTGCAACTTGACTCACTTCTGTGTGTTGATTAAAAAAAATCATATGAGGACTTTTCATAGACCTTGTTTTTTCATTTTCATCCTGTGCAGTTTTTAGAAATACAAGTACATTTCCTTTATCTGTAGGAATTAAAAAGTAAAAAAAAAAAAATTTTTTTACAAGGTTAAGAAAATATTATTTGGTTACATTGTCAATTGTTACTTTGCTTACAGAATCGAAGTAGAACCCAGTGGCTTCTCTCCTGGTCCCTTGGTATATGGTGATCAGGCTAGGAAATTGGAACACATAATCCAGCCCGATTTAGATACTGATAAAAATGTTCAACATGAAGGACTGGATGATAGTTTCAGACCTACTGTTGATAGTAAGTGCTTTAAGTATCTCTATTATACTGTGCATTTCAAAAGTTCGCGAACTGCCCCTTCTGTATATAGGGAAGCCTAACTATGACAGCAGGAGTAATGTTCGGCCAACCACTAAAATAAACTGTGTGCTGATATACATTACATAAAATCAGTTTTACATAGTGGCAACGTTTCTCAAATGTGTTTATTGTATTTTTACATTCCCAAAGGAAATGGTACATGTAGGTTACACCATTTGCTCAAAGTGTTCACCATTCACCTTTTGGCAATACGCTAGTCGGCGTTCAAACGCACTGCAGGCATCGATTAGGATTGCCTGAGGAATATTTGCCATCACCTGCCTAATTCTTTCCTTCAGTTCGTTAATGCTTGCAGGGCATGTCTCAAAGACCCTGTGCTTAACATAGCCCCATAAGAATACCATATACCATAGGTTTTATAAATAAAACTTCTATTTTTTACTTTAACCTTTTATTTCACTCTCATATTCGCGTATTTGCATTTATGTAAAATAAATAGCGGGATTCATAACGACTGGGAGCATCCGTTAATTGAAAAAAAGAGGTTGAGAGACAGTGGCTCCTGTCTACCATCCCTTCAGCATATGCAGGGAAAGTCATCTCCTGTGTTCGGGAACTTTTGAAACACGGTATTAGATGACTACACTATAAAGGTGAATTAAATAATGTAAATGTTAGGGGAGTGCTTTGCAATTTTATTCATGTCGTACTTAATCCAAGACCATTAAAGAGAAAATGTTATGTCCCTTTATTGTTATTATAATACAGGGAGTCAAAAGTCGTTGGACACCTTCCTATCTTGGATACCAATGTAGTTATGCAAATTCCAATGGAGAGAATGAATAGGAACTTGAGGGTGCTCTATCTGATGGAGCGCCTTTCATCATCTCAAATTGGAGTGGAAGTTTTGCAAACAATTTTGGGAGTGGAAGTAGAGAGCTACTTAGCAACTGCTTCCCTGGAATGCTTCAGAAACTTTCTTCTCATATAACCATCAACATACAAAACAGTCTCCCTAGTCTGTCTGATGAAGGGTTTGGCCTTTGTGACACTCCTGAACGTGCTTCTGCCAACCCAGATACTGCAGTGTATAACTTTCACTTTTCATGAGACTAGATCAATTGCACTTATGAAATGGGTATTTGATAAGGATTCCTATTTTTCATTAATAATTTGAACATCTGAGGTGTGGTGTAGGATAAAACCCTCACTGAACATTCTTGAGTTATTCTTTAATGATTCTGATTGGCCCTTTTCGTTGGGTGAGATATAGCAAAGATAGTACTGACTTGAGCCATGTTTAATATACACTGATCAAAGGAATTGGGACACCTGTTGCTCTATTGTAAAGCCGCAAAAAGCTTTAATCAGTAGTGTGTAGGACCACCCTGAGCTGCTGTCACTGCCGCCACCCTACATGGCATACTGTCCACAAGTATTGACCTCCATTCCTCGAGGAGTGTCGTGGTCAGTTCCTGGACAGATGTAGGCGAACCATCCTGGATCTCACACGTCGTTCCAATTCGTCCCAAAGATGTTCGACGGGGTTGAGACCAGGACTCTGGGCGGGCCAATCCAGTTCTTCAACTCTCATCTCGTCAAACCAGTCGGATATGGATCTTGCTTTGTGGCAAGGCGCATTGTCGTGCTGGAAGAGGAACGGCCCGCCACCAAAGTGTTTCCACAGCGCTGGAAGTGCCCCGTTATCCAGGAGAAACATCCCAGGTGTTCACAGGGGTGTCCCAACTCATTTGATCATGTAGTGTACGTCCATAGAGCATGTTTGATAGCTAAATGCTTCCGCGTCCATGGTCATTTAGTGGTTAAAGCATCAGGATAGTAATCTGAAAGTTCCGGGTTAGAATCCATGCTGTGATTTTTCTATACAAAGTATATCAAAAATATTTGTCAAAATGATATAGCTCCACAATTGTGGACCTGTATTTCCCTTGGAATGAGAGGGTCATCAAGTGCTGTTGAGGTCTCCCAGGCACATTTGAAAGTCATAGTGAGCTCCCATCATTTTATGTCAAGATGGCGACCTTGCAGCCAGAAGTCCGAGTCCCTCGCTTCAAACAGCGAGTCGGTAGTTTCAATATGGTGCACTTTTCACCTAACTTTTAGAAACAACAGCTATTTTCAAAGCATCAAATAAAGTGACGGCAGACATTTGAGTATAGAGTGGACGTGTTCATGCAGCCAGTGGGGGACAAATTGAACATTTTTAAGCTACCATGTCAAAATTTGACCATTATCTGAGCATTTTGCAAGTGTATGTTGATTTTTAAAAAAATATAGAACTTTGATTCGTGCAAGTGTAGTACTGCAACTACAGTTTTTAGGGGTTGATAAACACTTAATTTTGGGTCAATCCAATATTGCTATTTAAAAAAAACAAAAAAACCCCAAAATTCAATTTTTTCTTAGCAAGTCTTTTTACCATTTATGAAAATTGCAAAACTTGTTTATTAACTCATTAGGTCCTCTGAGTTTTCCATCTGAGGCAGAACAACCACCCCAAACTTTTGTATCTTACGAAGAATTAAGAAAACGGAATAGGCTAGAATATGAGGGTAAAAGACATGAGCCAATTATGAGAAAGCAAGACTCGGCACCTCCAGTACCACATCCGAAGCAGCAACAGCCTGGATCTCGAGACACTGGCATGTTTCCCACAGACCCCAACATAGGTAATCATTGAATTTTAAAAAAAAAACAACCCATTTTTGACGTTTTAAGATTTTAAATGTTTTGCTCGTTTCTTTTTCTTCAGGTAGTAAAGCAAAAAACAAGTATGGTGATATCTGGGAAGATTAATTAGAAATGCTTTTAATAGAGAATTAGTTATGTAATTATGTAAATAAAGATATTCATTGCAAATTAATAAAACATTTTCTTTTCTAATTGACCGAGTGTTAGAATTCTTAATGAAGACAAACCACTTTTTTTCCAACACTTGAAAGATTTTATTGGTCTTTCACTTATCCATTCTAGAATAAAAACCCTTTCTACACAGATTCTTGAACAGGGGGTTCATAACCTTCAGGACGATCAACTTTAGCTCCAGTCTCGTCAGAGGAAAGCGTTTTACCTCCACCAGATCCTTCACCGTGTAATTCCAACAATTTGCCCACTAATTAAAGATAGGAAAAAATTAAATAAATAACAATCCAATCGCATTCACTAAACATCTATCTTGTAATCGAGAAATGTCAACTTACAATCAAACTTGGGTTTCTTTAAAACCTTCACTTTTCGAATGTAAACATCATGAAGTGGGTAGATGCCTTGGCATTTCTTTTCGATATCTTTTCCAATACTGTCTGGAATTCTAAAATTTAAAAGCAAAATCTGTGATCACACAATGCTTCATTTAATGAAAGATGATAAATTAACAGAAATAGCATGACTAAAGCTTGTTGCACAAAAACAGACTTTTTTCAGTTTTGAAACTCGTCAGTTTTTCTGGATCGCAGAACTTTTTTATAAGTTCTGGAAAAAAAAACTTAGTTTTTTGTGTTCTTCAGAACGCGGGTTCCAAATAGTCGGTCTCGCCTCTACTTCCTTTATTAACTTTTCTTTTAACAGTTTAAGCTGCTTGCCTTTCGAATTTTCCATTTTTTTTTTTGCAACGACAACGTGAAACTTTTGAGCTTATTTGTAATGGAGGCTTTGATCTGACTTCTGGCTTCGACGACGCCCAGAGCTGTGGAACAAATTGATTTACGTTATGTTATAACGTTACATTACGCATTTTGTTATTAGGTTTCGTTAAGTTATGTTTTTTGTTACTTCATTTCGTTATGGTAGGTGTTACGTTACTAAATATCATTATCTTAGAAAATAACGTTTTAAAGCAGGGCTGTGGAAAGAATTGATTTATGTAATGTTATAACGTTACATTACACATTTTCTTATTAGGTTTCGTTACGTTATGCTTTTTGTTACTTGATATCGTGATCTTAGAAAATAACATTATCATAATGTTTTAATATTAATATTTTATTTCTTTGTATGAGGAGTTCATGCTTGAATGACAGTCGCCTCCCTGTTATCAATGAACTCCTCCAGAACCCCAAGACTCCTGATTATATATTTCCTACGCTTGTTTCCCGCAACCTAGATTTTATGTTTCCATTATTATCCCGCTTTAAGAAATTTCATTACGTTATACACGATACTACAATTAATATTGTTATTTCGTTACGTTCCACAGCCCTGATATCGTTATTTCATTACGTTTCCGTTACACTCTGCAGCCCAGATTTTGTTACGTTTCCATTATTATCCTGCTTTAAAAAATTTCGTTACGTTAAGCATTATAATACCGCTATCAATATCATTATTTCGTTACGTTCCACAGCCCTGTCCACAATGCATAGCACTCTCAGAGCTCACCTGATTACGTGACCTGTAGATACCCTGTATTATGATATTTGGGATCTTGGCAAGTCAAGGCAATGTTATCCCAAGGAGGATGTATTCATAATTCTTAATGGGGAATTCATCGTATTTATCCAAAAATAAGCAGAAATTTTCTTCTTGGGATTAGGACAATGGAACCAAAATTCCAAATCAATAAATACACACTAACTTACCGTATTTGGCTGACTACAAGACAAGCCCATTTTTGAATTAAGTTTTTGGAAAATTTTTTTTTATTTTAATGAACATTTGAAAGCAAACATATTTAAAAATTAAAATCTATTGTAAAATCTTGTGTTAGCTTATGATTCACAATGCCAGTAAATGACAGAGCCACTATAGCAGAGATGGAAGATTTTAGCATTAACTTGCAAAAGTTGGCATAGTGGATAATTTGCAATTTATTGGCCCTTTAATTTTGGAAAAAAAAACAAGTCTTATAATCGGATAAATATGGTAATTCTGCCCTATGCCTAACCATTTGATATTGCTCTAGACAGGGTGTCCAAAAAGTCTGGTAACATGGCAGATATCTCAAACTAAGCATTGTACGAAAAAATTCCCCTGTTCGCAGGGGAAATTCATTAGCCAAAAAAATACCCCCCCCCTCTTTGTGAGGGGGGTAAACTTAGAAATCTTAAATAGGAACCATTTTTAATGGTATACTCAGATTGTATACAATATTCGAGAAATGTTTTATTCTTGGTGTTTTTTCAATCGATCCAATCATTTAGGAGATAGAGGCCCTGGAACTTTTAAAGTCTTGGGGGGAGGCAGGATCTGTACGTGTGTATTGAAAAATATTAGGTTTTTGAAATTCTGACTTCGGATTCTTAAAGACCATTAAAAAGTAAAATAGGAATGTCTGCAAGATCCACTCTCTATCTCTTTGTCTTCATCAATAAAATTGGGCTCAAAACATTAAAAGTTCCACACTTTCAGGGCCTCTTATCTCCTAAACGGTTGGATCAATTGAAAAAACACAAAGAATAAAACATTTCTCAAATATTGTGTACAATCTGAATAAACCATTAAAAATAGGGGTTCCTATTCAAGATTTCAAAGTTAGCCCCCCTCACAAGTAGGGGGGGGGGGGTAATTCTTTGGCTAATGAATTTCCCCCGCAAAATAATTACTATTGATTTTGGACGTTTTTTTCGGACAATGCTTAGTTTCCGAGATAGCTGCCATGTTACCAGACATTTTGGACACCCTGTATATCATTGAAATAAAGGTTAAGATTTCTATTTACATCTTTTATCATGGCACGTTTATAAATTTTATCATGGTACTTACAATTTATTTACGACTCCTTTTAAATCATTTGATGACACTTCTTGCACCATAGTTTCAACCATTTTCTTACGAATCAGACGAATCTAAAAATGAAAAACATAGAACTGAATTCCATTCCAGGTAACACTAGCAAGATAGCATGGTCCCCAACTATATTAAATTGCTGTGAACAAGAAAATAAAAATTACCTGTGTATGTTGGGCATAGCAAGTCTTCTTTGCTTGTTGGGGCCACTTCTTCGTAAAACCGATGCAAAACAATCGCAAAAGATACCCATCGGTCGTTTTAACATCAACATTTGCTTCTATTAACGTCTACAGGATCAAGAATAAAATTTAATGAGACAGTAATAAAAAATACAAGAGTAAAATGTATTTAGACCATACACAAGAGATATTTGACAAGATTTCTTATGTCAATCTTGAATGATGTGCCCAAATGCCATTTGCAAAGCACAACAAGGAATAGTTGAATTTAGAGTCTCACCCATCATCTTAAAGCAATTCAAAATAATCAACTTTAAGTATGGAACAGGCATCACAGTCCGCTTTTCTGAACTGAATTCTTACTCTGCCTGAGAAGAAAAATTCTTAAGCCTATACTTTGGCGGTTATAGAAGACACATGTCAATCCCTTCCATTGCTCTAAAAAAGCTATCTTTGGGACATGGCAATGTCAACATTTTAAGAAATTGAACAAAGGCTAAGGAAAAGAGGCCACGGTTAAAGATGATTTTCTGCATTGGATGTTGCTTGCCAATCAGTAAGTGGGAAGTGACCATGTGCCTTCCTAGGTTATATTGAAAATGGCATTTGTAAATGGCCCGTCGCTAGCTGTATTCAATCCAGCCAAACCCATCTGATCTTGTGCATTATGTAAAAAGAATATTTTGGAAAAGCTGTGATCAAGTCACGTACATAAAGTGAAACCTCTGTATATCCAAATTCAAAGGACCGGCAAAATCATTTCGTTATATAGATGTTACACTGCATGGGAGGGGGGGGGGTCTTAAAATTATCATAATTTTGATATATAAATTGTTAAGAACTTGAATGCTAATTAACATTAAAAGCATAATTTTTTCGATACTTGACATCGTTGCCTACGTAAAGCACTGCAGGTCACCATTGCTGAAAATTTTGTTTGGATCGCGATTATTTTTTCTGAAAAAATTAAAATTTGAAAGCAGAACAGGCTGAAAATAATATTGTAATAAGTATTTTACGGAAAACTACTGATAAAAAGTATTCGTAAGCGTGTATATTAAGGCAGAGTCTTTTATTGCCTGCCTCGGTAAAATTAGCATTTCACAAAAATATTTATAAACTTTCAATAAAATAAATTCATAAATTTGAGCAAACATTAAAGTTTTTAATATAAAAAAATTCTTCCGAGTTTCGACAGCTTTCACAGCAGTTCTCTTACCGTTTCTCATAGAAAATAATTTTCTAACAGGCTCACACACCGGATGCCATTATTGCTGAGCAGTGCATTATGGGTAAATTTGCTGCAACAACGTTCTTGGGAACTTTTCGTAATTTTGCGGATAAAATAAGCCAAATGCCGACTTGCGTTTAACTTTGCTTGTTGGCTGACAGGTTATGCTAAGCATGAGAACCAAATTTCGTAATAAAGAGCTAAAATAAACTTTAAAATTTATTGTCTTTATTGAAAAATCCTTATAATGATAATTACGCTACAAAGATTTCGCTATATGGAAGCTGAAAAAGCATTAAATCAATAGGATTTTTTTTGCGGGGTCCATAAAAAATATTACACTATAGAGATAATTTCTCTATATCGACATTTGTATACGGAGGTTCTACTGTACAAAGAATTTCCTTCTGATTCAGGAAATGTAAGACACATTCAAGCTCATTTTAAAAAAATTCTCCCACGACACAATTACTTACTTGCCACTTTTTAACCATGGACCTCAATTTGTCTGTTGTCAAGTCCATTCCATGAAAATTAGTGAGAACGTTTCTTCCTTGAACCTCTTCAGCGATAAGGCGGAACTTTCTGTACGCAATTTCATCATTCTGCAAGTCGGCTAAGGAAACTTCAAACACGCGACCTTTAAGGCCCTCAGAAGCAATTTCTATGTAAAAAAAAAAAAAATAAATAAAATAATAATAATAATAATTATAATAAATAAATAGGAGGTGGGAATACTCAAGACTACTCTTTCATAATTAATTTGACTTACTGGTTCCCTGTGTTCGATTCACTAAAGTCTTGCCAATTTGACGATTTGTGAATGTGGAAGGAGCTTTCACATCATACCAATCTTTTCTCGTGAAAGGATCCACTCTAAAAAATGTCAGAGGAAAACATTAATAACATTTAAGAAATAATTATACGTGCCACTTTTGACGTATTTATGAGTATCTCTTACTATCTCAACACCAGTAAGCTTTCAACATAGAATGATCTAGCACAGGAGTCGGGAACCTTTTTGAAAGAGTGGGTCACACATAAAAAGTGAAAGAGGTCAGGGCCGAATACAGAATTTAATAAAAGATAAATAGCACCATTTATAGTATGACCATTGTTATTCATAATTTCTCATGTATTACATTTTCTATGCAATGTCTGCCTTTTTGCCAGTGGGCCGGATAAAATTAGAATGAGAGCTGTATACGGCCCACGGGCCATAGGTTGCCGACCCCCGATCTAGCACATGCCTTTATCTGCTTAAGGTAAAGAAGTTACATGGAACATTGAAAAAATGATGGATACACGTGCGGTGCCGAAAACTGGTTAAATGCATGCCGAAAATGACGAGTTTCTCCTGATTGTAAGGCAAAGCGCGTACTGAGTTGGTGTGGCAGTTGCGTGGTTAAAAGTGGTTTGGCAACAACATGGCGTGGAAGTGAAGTGATGTCAAAGTGGTTTAAAGCGCGCTGAAGTGGCAAGTATCATATTGTGTCCTTGACTTGCCAGTTAGTATGTTGTCCTCAGAAGATGAAGATGCTCTTGTTATTTCTACAACTTGCTAATATTAATATACAAAATCAATGCAGAAAAAAGCATCCTTGGATTCACCCTCTTTGGCAAAAAAAAAAAAAAAAAAAAAAAAATTTGCTCATTCACATCGCTCAAAAAAAAAAGATAATAATAATAATAAAAAAAAAAAAAAAAGAAGAAAACTAACATTTTTCACAAGTTGACAGCATAAGCCAGGGCCGTCCAAATCGTGCCCGTCGCCCGTGTGTAACATAAAAAGCTCGCTGGCAAAGCCAAGGAGATAGTCCAAAATTCAGGAGGAGAGTGGGTATAGTGTTTCTTATGCAGTGTTGCCAGACTTTAGGGGGCGATTCCGTTAAATGAGGCATTATTTCTTTTATTACTGATAATTGCTTGTTTTTTGTCTCACATAAGGCGCACATTCCGAAAAAGCATAAAATAACTGAACCAGTATTTAAATCGGAGTGGGAGAATCTATTTATTTTTCATTGTTTACAGATCGGATTCTAAATGCTTAATATGCAATCGTGTCCTATCGGGAAAAAGAAAATACAACTCCGGCGATATCGAGAAAATTGTCACATTAAAAAAAAGGAAATAAAAAATGGTAAACTGCCTCGTTATTATTATTATTTTTTTTTTTTTACAGTGTCGAATTGATAATTAGCAACTCTAAGGAACTGATCAACGTAATGTGCAATAGGGGAGGAAGGAAAATTACCCGCGTGCACGGGCGCTGCACGCAGACAGAAATCTTGGACAGCCCTAGCATAAGCAATCAAAGCAGCATTAAATTTTGCCGATGGGCAGGCTTTGTCTTATCATTGTAGGCTATGGCACTGGCAAGTGCCAATGAAGATGCATGCCACTTGAAAGTTAAACATGTCGGACACACAAGGTGGTGCAAAATCCCGAAAAGCTGGCAAAAATTCAAAAAATCAATTTCGAATTTTCTAAAATATTATTAGTGTTCCAGAAAGAACTAAATTCCTTATCGAATGTTACCAATCTCGGATTTATATTTTTTATACTTCAATTACCAGTTTAGTTCAAAGTTGACCTTTGTACGAAACAATCGTGAATCGTGACAATTCAAAGTAATGGAGATTTTACTAGTCTGGTTTTTGTAGGTATATTTTAAAAAAGAAATTTGCAAATCAAATTTTACACAGTGGATTCTATTCCTGGAAGTATGTGCAATAGAAAAATATACTAACAATATTTTTTATATATTACATATATAGTTTAGTTAAATTTAAATCTTTAAGATATATTTTGTAGTGCCCTGCGATGGATCGAATTTCCGATCTACAATCGATCTAACACAGTTTCTATCGCTTTTATTCGATTGCATTGTGGGATTGTTTGAAGTGAAGTATGCAATGTATTGTGGGACTGTCAATAAATATGAATGCCCAACAAAGGCTTAGAATTTTGTATATTTCTCTACTTAAGCATTTAAAATATCTACTGCTTACAAATCAACAAAGTAGCTTATTAGCTTTATTATCAGCATCACAATTTACAGTTGACTCTTCATAACTCGAACGTCCCTTATTCGAAGGTCTGCCTAACTCGAAATGAAGGCCCGTCCCCGGCAAAAACTCCATAGGGTTAATGCATTTTTGTCTCTACAACTCGAAATCCTAGAGGCTCTCTTCTCCATAACTCGAACTCTTCAGACAAGTTCATGCACTGAACATACATGCTAAACCCTTCACCTGCAAAGTGAACTTGCCTGTCTCACGTGCATCACACGTGTATCAACTCTTCAGACTTTAGTTCTTTACATTTTTGAAAAGCATTTAGGATTTGAAGGGCATCATGGCTGAAAATAACAGTAGCAGTAAGCGAAAACTTAAAACCCTTTCAATTCACGATAAAGCTTCTGTAATCTGGGAAGTGGAGAAGGGAAAAAAGAAATATGATGTGGCCAAAGAATTTGGAATTCCACCCAGCACATTATCTACGTATCTAAAAAACAAGAATGTGATTATGAAACACGATGCCGACGAACAAAACAACGAACAAATCGAGGATGTTATTGAAAGCCGAGCAACACGACACTGCCAAACAAAGCTTACCGATTTCTTTCCTTAAATGTAGGTCAGTTTTCTTGATACGCTACAATACATGTACACTGTAATAACGTTATTTTTCATTCTTCCCCTAACTCGAAATTTCCCTAACTCGAGCCGGCCAGGTGGCCGAGAGAGTTAGGGCGTAGGCTTTCTAGTTCTCGAGTCCGCCTGGTCGTGGGTTCGAATCCCGCCATGGGCATGGACGTTTGTGTTTGTCCTGGGCTGCGTAAGATATAACTTGTGTAAAAGGTGCAAAATGACCTTAGTAGTCGACGCCAAAAATTCTAATAACAAACCAACCCTAAGTCGAATTTTTTTGGTGGTCCCTTCCACTTCGAGTTAGAGAGAGTCGACTGTATATATTTTGTGTAGAAGTGCAAAACCAATCACAGCTCAGCCATTTTGCAAAATGCGAGTGCGAGCTGCGACGCGAAACTAGTTTTGTAGCTGAAACTAGTTCTCAGAACAAGTTTGAACGAAACGAGTTTCAAACGCGATTGGTGAAACGAGTTTCGGTTCCACGGCATTATGGATCTTTAGTGTTCTCCCCAGAAAATTTTATCAGGTGGGCAGTAAGGTAAAGTAACCGGGCGGACAAAAATTAAAAACAAAAACAAATAAAATATTATGCAGTGTTGTGCAGTTTTTCGTGTATTCTTCAGCCGGGTGGACGCCAAAATCAGCCGGGCGGCGCGCCCGTTAAAAAGGGCCTGGGGAGAACCTTGGATCTTGTTTCGCGAACCAACCGAGAAAATTCGGTTCGTGGAAACAAGGCTTTAGATGCAAGCCCTGCAACACATGCTTCTGGAGCTCTTGTACGAATACCAAATGAAACCTTGAATTCAAACTACAAAGAATCTGATGTCATGACTGCAGATGTACGAGCGTTAAATCTCCTTTTATCTTCATTTGGCTGGCTTTTATGTATTGCAATTTCCTCATAACATTATAAAATTTATATAGGTAAACATGGTGAGCCTCACTTCTGTATATCTTGACCAAATTTCTCTTCTTTAGGGTATAACTTTTTCACTCATCAGTTTAATTTTCATTAAAATTTACTTAAGGCTCGATTAAGCAAGTTGGTATGATTGTCTGAAGATATTACAAACAATTTCAGGTGAGTGCCCTCTTAAAATTGATGATGGGCTTCCATAGGTAAGAACACTTGAGCATGATAATAAACTCCTTGAATATAATGGATCAAGAATTCAAATTTATTGAAATTAATTAATAATTAATTTTCAAATTTCATATTAATATTTGATGCCAATATTACTTTCTTAATATCATAAGTGTCCTTTGTATTGTTTTGATGCCCCTCTAATTCAGATCCATTTATTTGGGGACAGCTAAATTGCAAAATACATTTTATCTACAAGGATATGCAGGTGGGATCATTTCTTTAATTTTTAGCACCTATGGCTCTCTAGTCTGGACAGTTATACTATAGCTTCCCTCAATATACAATCCACTTATAACATCCCAAATTCCTTGACATACGCATCATTATCGAGCAAATTCTCAGATCAGCGCATATCATGGAATTATAAAGCTTTCCCGTTTCGCTGCCCACCGCAATGGACATATCGTTGGAGCGTGTCACCCACCAATCTGTTATCATCCCACCGCAGACACGAAACGAGAAAAATCGACAAACGCATCCCAATCGTAAAGAATAAAAGCTTTCTTTCCGACATCATATTTTCTACTTACATCTTCTTCTTCACTCCTTTTTTGCCGCCTTTAGATAAACCTTTATTTTTGCCAACAGCCATGTTTGCTTACGGCTCGTACGAAAAGAAAAACCTGAACGAGTGCGGGATGACGATTCTCTTCCGCTGGATCCCGGGCTGAATGGTCGGCTCAATTCTGATTGGTCGTTATATTTTTTCTAAAAATATGGATACTGGAGTTCGGTGGGTATAGTATGTCGTAAACCGAGGCTTCCCGTTGACTTTCATGTAAACAATGCAATTGGGGAATGAACCTTCAAACTCTATTTCAGGACTTTAATCCCAGGTACGTGAGCATGGGAGCTTTGCAGTGTGGGGAACTGAGTTATTTGCGATCGAGGGTTTAGCACTCGGTCGTGGCTTTGCTTTGAACTGAAACAATGTTTACGATTCTCTTTTGGCAGCAAATTCCTGGTGTACTCGTCGCTTTTCGTGTTCACGCTGCTCTTTGCCTTGCGCTTGGATGGCACCATACTATGGAGTTTCTGGGTCGTCTTTCTCCCCATTTGGTTTTGGAAGTTGATGGTGATCACGGGTGCTATAGTGGGCAGCTTCGTGTGGTGGAGACATCCTCAATACAGGTTCCTGCAACCCTTTCACTCCAAAAGTTTGGCCGTAACACTTTGCCTTAATTAATCTATACATCGATTAATCTATAAATTTAAGTTGACGCTATCTTTAGAGTTGCTCACCTTTAGTTCATTCGAGGAGCTTACCCATGTAAAACCATCTTCACTCTAAAAAAATACAAAGTAGGGTGTACAGAAATTCTGTTTTTATCACCCAGGTTTTGTCACCCCCGATACTTAACATACATTACACTACAAAGAGATTCCGATTTCCTTCAAATACCAAATCCGCCTGATAAGCGTGTTGAGCTTTATTTGGGATAATTATCAGATCGTTCAGAAATTGATGTTATTCTTCTTAGTTTTATTAATAAAAATTATGTAGGCGTAAAATAAAATTTTTAAGAACCCCCGCCCTCACAAACTTACACGGGAAGCTCACTTAGTAATAATAAAATTCCGAACGGAAACTAATATAGGTAACACCAGCAGTATTAGAGGTGGGGAGGAGGCATAATATTAGGAGCCTCAGCTTGGTAACTCATTAACTGAATCTACTAATGTTATAGTTAACATCCTGTGCAAAGCTTCTGTGCAATAATTAACTATTATAATCGAATAAATATTAAATACCATTGATTTTATTTTCTTACCGACAATTTTATTTTAAATTTTGAAGCACCTCAAAAATATTAGTTGCCGAGGCCTTGCATTTTCCACGAAAGGTGCTGGATAACATCTATGTCCAAAAATATTACATGCCACAGTTCATATTCAAACATTCATAGGGTGTAGAGGAAATTTCCGAAACAGTCGAATAACTTAAGAACAAAAGGTGCTATAGCCATTAAAACAAATCAGATCTATCTCTAATTAAATAGAGAATATAGTGAAAAAAATTCTACAGCCTGCACTTGAACTATAAAGGGATCTTATAGGGACATTCGGCTTACAGTTCCGATACCATAACCACAGGAACAGTGACCCGAAAGCCGCTGTTAGAGTCTGGGTCGTGGATTATGGAGGTATGGCATGAAAAAAACCTCCTAACCTGATTTTGCAGGCATATCTATCAATAATTGTATTATAGAACAAGAACACTACACATTGCATTACATTATTCACGTGTACAACAGCAAACGCACTAAATCGTTGAAATTGGTAGAGACTTTACAATACAGTAAAATCTCGTTACAACGTACCTCACATTAACATACATTTCAGAATAACGCACAAATTTAAAATCCCCGGCCGAAGTGTAGGCATTTTAATGCTAAAAAGTTTCAGAATAACGTACCTCACTTTAATGTACACTTCGCATTAACGGACAAATTTTACGTTCCCTTGGTTAAATTATCACTTCATTACAACGTACGTCGTTCGAATGTCTTACTCCGATTGGTCAATACAGCCCATGCGAAAGTTGCAACTGGGCCAATGGGCTAATTAAGCCGAGTTCACATTTCATTGGTTGGTCAGTGTAACATATATAAACCCGGAAATCTCTGCATGCTACTCGCACCTAAATGTGAAATTTCCAGAGCATCATTTCAACAATTCACAGAAAGATTACAAATCGTAATGGCAGAAAAAAGGAAAAGGAAACAGTTTTCAGTAAAGGAAAAGCTGAATATTTTAAAAGAGATGGACAAAGGCGCAAAACGGGTAGACGTTGCAAAACATTATCCTCCATGATGGTCACAGCAGCCGGGTGGAGGGGGGTAAAGATTGGCTATTATGGATGGTCACCCATCCAGTGACTAGCCATGCCTGATGTAGCTTAACTTCACAGAAGTTGTGTTCAGTGAAATCCCACTAGGCCACAGCCTTCCCCAATCATATTCCATTGTGTCGTATTTTCTGTATATAAGGGCGAGAAGCCTCTAGTGTAGTTTATATCCTTGATAAAGCCGGGAATAAATGGTGAAACTAGTCGGAAACTCTGTTCTCCCTTTATTGTATTGTAAAGTCTCTACCAATTTCATTGATCGAAACGATACTAAGAACTCCCAATTTATTGATCACACTAAATTGTTCTAATTTTATGCCTAATTTAACACTTGCCACAATGGAAGATTGAATAAAATTTAACATAAGAATCAGTAAATACCCTCACATCATCCTCCCCCCCCCCCTCCCCACATGGGGTTTTCTCCCTCGTATTAAGAGTTTTATGCTTTTGTTTTCTTTTTGCAAAGAATGGATTTCTTTTAAATCAGTGACGCTCCACAACTTAGTAATTGGAATCTTTCTCTCTCTATCATGGTTCAAAAGTTAGTTTTTGTAACCTTTCGGCACTTATACCAGACGCACTGGGAGTACATGTATTTTTATTCAATCAGACAGATATTTTCATATAGATAGACCTGATTATTATGATGCTAGGATTTTTTGCTCTAAACTTATTCGACTATTTCGGGAATTTCCTCTATACCCTTTCTATGCAAATAGCCAATGGAAATTGATATGTTTTATACTTTTTAACAAAAATAAGTCTGAAAATAACAATTTAATCATATTAGCATAAAAATATATCAATAAAGTGTAAAATATATCATTTTCCATCTTATTTCATAATTGGCTACTTAGCACCCCTACGTATGCTTATTGAATCTGCCTATGAAATCATTGAGCGTAGTGTGTAATATTTTTATAATCGATATGTTATTAGAAATAGGTGTTACCGTGATTTGTCGTTGTTTTGATAAGCCTTCACAGTGAATACGCATTATTCAACTCCATCTTGACTGAACATGGTTATCAGAGAAATGGTAAAGTTTTGTCTTCCAGATGGCAGCACTCCTGTTTTCTTGCTTTTTCTAGGGTTGCAAACTGGTCCGTTTCACTTCTGCATCCTTCCAGGCCTGTGCTCTAGACAGCTCTCTTCTGCTTGTAAAATAGTGCTAATTCTGGATTTAAATACATAATAATGATACACGCGTCTTGTCCACAAGAAAAAAAAATTAATGATCCGTAATTACATTTCAGCCACAGGAGGTACGTGTTTCATCATTATTACGGTACTTTATCCATAGTTTACTTGCTGTTTCATATCAGTATATGTGTATATTACCGTACTTCCAGACAGCAATTGTACTGGATAACCATTTCTCTAATAGCACTAGTCTGCAAATTTAAAAATATTTTCGAGCACGCAACCTATTTCAGCTGATTCTTATGTAAAATGACCTCCTGAACACGAATATAACCTTCGTTTTCCCCCATCACCCACCATTTTCGGGGGATGCCCCCCAACCCATTTTTATCATTTTTCGATAGATTTAGAAAAGGTTTATTTCAGCCTTTAAAATTCTTCTAAGGGGCTAGAGGGCTGAAAAATTCTAAAACATGAACATTTATAGCAGGGGGGGTGCATAAGGGGGGAATTACTCCCTTTAATTGTTTAAAAAATCATTAAAATTTGATCAATTTTAGAAAAAGATAGCGAAGAAAATAAAGTGAAAAAATAGCAAATTTTAATGATTTTTTTAAACAGTTAAAGGGGGTAATTCACCCCCCTAACGTACCTCTGTACTATACATGGTCATTTTCTAGTACTATTCATCCTTCAAGACCCTCAAAAGAATTATAAAAGCTGAAATAAACCTTTTTATCCATCAAAATATATCGAAAAATGATAAAGTTGGTTTGGGGGCATCCCCGAAAACGGTGGGTGATGGGGAAAAACGAAGGTCATATTCGGATTCAGGAGGTCATTTTACAAAAGAATCCACCAAAATTGAGTCAGGGCCTTTTTTCATGCCGACCAGTGTATTCCATGAATTGGGGTTGTTTTTAGGTGGTCCAAACAGATGCAGGCGAGCTCTCTATTGCCGTCAGCTTAATGTTTATAATAAGTCATTTTTATTTAAATTATCATATTGGAATATTCTTTATTATTCACAGAAAATTATATTATTCATATTTTATTACGTATGATGCCAACAAACACCACATAAACAATGAACAGATAGGGAAACGTACATTACATGATCAAAGGAATTGGGACACCCCTGTGAACACCTGGGGTGTTTCTCCTGGACTGGACTGGTCCCGCTCATCAAGGTGGACGGAAACCTCAATGCTGATGGCTACAGGACCATTCTGGATAACGGGGCACTTCCAGCACTGTGGGAACACTTCGGTGACGGGCCGTTCCTCTTCCAGCACGACAATGCGCCTTGCCACAAAGCAAGATCCATATCCGACTGGTTTGACGAGATACGGCTTGGCCCATCCAGAGTCCTGATCTCAACCCCATCAAACATCTTTGGGATGAATTGGAACGACGTGTGAGATTCAGGATGGTTTGCCCTACATCTGTCCGGGAACTGACCACGACACTCCTCGAGGAATGGAGGTCAATACCTGTGGACACATACCGTAAACTTGTGGACAGTATGCCATGTAGGGTGGAGGCAGTGATAGCAGCTCGGGGTGGTCCTACACACTACTGATTGAAGCTTTTTGCGGCTTTACGGTAGAGCAACAGGTGTCCTTTGATCATGTAGTGTATATCCCACGCATTTTTCAAAAATTTTATTATGTATTATATGTATTGCCTTATTTCCATTGTCCCCAAATGGTAATTTATATCCCTTAACATAGGTTTTTATGTGTCATGTAACTTTGTGTTCTTTAGGGTTCAGTAATTAACTGTTAATTAGTTGCATGTATTTTAAAAATTTAAAACTTAAAGAAAATAAATATTAACCTGGAATCGGGAGTACAGATCTGGGAAGTGATCTGGCACAGAAGAATTGGTGATATAGAAATCATGTATGTAAAGAAGGGATGTTGTTGAAGTTTTCTGCGTTTGTTTTTGCACACTGGGACTGGAGTCTTTGTTCGTTAGGAAGACAGCAGATAATATGCATGTTACATAGAGAATAAGTTCATAGTTGCCTTGAATTGTCATTAGCTCTTCGTGGAAAGTTTCTCATTGTTGAATGTTCTTTTGTTTCCAGGGTGGAAGGTGAAGGTTATGTTCATTATAAAGCCATGTTAATATGTCTAGCCTTACATTTACTATTATTGATGTTTGAATTATTGGTCTGTGATAAACTGGAGAGTGGACGTCATCTATGGATTCTAGTTTTCATTCCTCTTATCTTCATTTCCATCATATCCATTGCTATCTGCATTTGGGCAGTGAAACACGACCGAACGTTTGAGGTAAGTTGTGGGTTTGCTATTTGATGTTATTGCATGACTTAACTCATCATAACTAATTTCCTGCTGAGATCCCGATATGTCAGAAACTTGTTACAGACTGCATCCTTAGCTTTTTTTTTTTCCCTCGAGCTTTTTTTCATTTTTAATAATGAGAACTTGGAATAAAACTCCAGTTATTTTTTTGAAATTAAAATTATAAACATTTTATCTTTTTAACATTCCCTTTAGTCCTGACAAGATATTGTTAAAATGACTTTGTTATTATTATTGGCAGTCGTCAGCCCTCTAGCGGCTAATGACTCAAGCTTCCAATATGGCCGCCGAAGAGGGGAGGTGAACAGCAATCGATACCTCACAGCATGGCAGCTAGTGATGCAGCTACTTTAATAAGCAATATCCATCGCTGATATTTTAAATTATCTTAGACTGAAAGCCAGTAATGAAAGAAAAAGGTGCTTGGTAGAGGGGGAAGCAGTTTTAAATGCTCAGCATGTAATATTTTGTGGGAGACACAGTATCGCATCTTTGCCTTCAATACACATAATAGCCCTTGTGCTAAGGAGTAGCAGTGTTAGTTCCACCCCACATGAGATAAACCTAATTATCAACCCTTGCCAGGGTACTGATCCTATAAAGGTACCAATCAAAACATATTATAGCTCGCGCAACGAAAGAATGGATCAATCAGATTCGTTCTCTTATTGACTGCACAGATCTAGCGATTAACGAACGATTTGACAGACGAATCCCTCGATGAAGATAGTGATCGATGCATTCAGGCACAGTCACAATCTCCGAAAGAGCGTCCTTTTTAAAGATATCAGGCCAAGTATATAAAGATAACATACCTTGGATATCAGGAATCAACTGGTTAGTCTTGATTCTGATTGGTTGTCGCTCCCATCATTGGCTGTGATACTATAAAATCTTCATCGCAAGATTCGTCTGCTAAATCGTTCGTTAATCGCTAGATATGTGCATTCGATAAGAGACGAATCTGATTGACAGTTGATTGACCCCCTTCTTTCTTTGAGCGACCTATAATATGTTTTGATTAGTACCTTTATATGATCAGTACCCTGGCAAGGGTTGATAATTAGGTTTATCTCATGTGGAGTGGAACTAATACTGCTACTCCTTAGCACAAGGGCTATTATGTATATTGAAGGCGAAGATGCGATACTGTTTCTCCCACAAAATATTACCTGCTGAGCATTTAAAACTGCTTCCCCCTTTACCAAGCACCTTTTTCTTTCATTACTGGCATTCAATCTAAGATGATTTAAAATATCAGCGATGGATATAGAGTGGTTCGTGCTTATTAAAGTAGCTGCATCACTAGCTGCCATGCTATGAGGTATGGATTGCTGCATCACCTCCCCTCTTCGGCGGCCATATTGGAAGCTTGAGTCATTGGCCGCTAGAGGGCTGACGACTGCCAATACATTATTATTAAATTTCATTGTTCTAGAAGCTCGCTCTGGTATCTGCCTTTTGTTATTGTCGTAAACAATGCACATGTAATTTTTTTCAAAATCCTGGGTTAATGTTTGGCTACACAAATGAGCATATCAGAATTCCCAATGCTTCCGACATCAGGAATACATGGAGTTATTTACGAGGATTGATTGAAAAGTAATGTTTCTTAGCACAGTGTGGCGCTAGTAGTTGTTTTACTGTCCTAGAAAGTGCATAGTGCATATAGGCCTAGTTTTGGTTCCTAGTTAGAATCTGTTATTTCACAGCATTCATTGACTATAACATGATATATTTGAATCGCGTATAAAACAGCACAGAAAATCATGCTCATCGTCGTTTGGGACACAAGGGTGTGCTTTACATGGAAATTTTGAGTAAGGGAACCTCACTTGATTCTTGGAGATACTGTGAAACATTTTAATGCTCTTTGTGATTTAAAACCAACTATTAGGGTACATGTATTAGATTCTCTATGAAACCTCAAGGTTATAGATTTTTATAATCTGCTATAAGATGGTAAGGCCATAAGATACCAAAACTGTTTAGAGATCCTATAGAAAAGAAACAGTGAATTCAAATCTCACGTTAAAGTTCAAATTCCAAAAGGTCGTTAAATGACGTATTGTCATCAGGCCTAATACAGGACAGTTTTTTGCATCATGACAATGCAAGGCCACATTGCAGTCAAGAAACAATAAAATCTGAAATTCACACTTTGTTCATATAGTCGAGAATTTGATACCTTCAAACTTGTCGTTATTCCCTAAATTGACAGAGTGGTTGAAAGGGCAACATTTCTCTTCAGATGCCGAAGTTGAAGTCACTATGTGACAGTGGATCAAAAGCAAGTCGCAATCTTTCTTCATGAACAGTTTGAAGAAATGGGTCTGGCTTTTGGGAAAATGCTGTGAGCTGAGAAATAAGGTTTTGATACCATTTTCATTATTGTGTGTTGACAGAAACTATTTTTTACAATTGGAGACCTTAATTTTCATTCAACCCTCGTAGATTGTATGATTTAATGGTTACATTCGGTAATTTTCCATCCTCATAATAAAATAAGTTTTGACTTAAGAAAAGTTGTATTAACCGAAAACTGGAACCAGTGATTACCATCGTAAATCAAGTTCACCATTTCCAATGATAAAATGATATTCCAAGATTTCTAAACTCTCCGGTATGGTGAACATAAACAGGTGGGGAACTAACCAGATTGTTTCATGTAATGCCATGAAATACTTGTAGCCAAGGCAAACAGATTTGCTGTGAAGAATGGGAAACCCTCGAAAAAGATTGAATGTGTCCTTGATTTGCGTAAATTGAATGCATTTCGTGAAATATCTTGCATGAATCACTTTTCTTTTGGGAGCTAAGTGTCAGAGGTATCCATAGCAAATGCTGCAAGTTACAGGAAGAACTGTATCAGAAGATAGAACGGCAAATTGCCCATGCAGATTTATTTTCCATTTGAATCATTTACACTGTCATATCACTGAATTATGACCACCACTTAGTAATGGGAGTACCCACCCTTAGCCGCTATAAATGCTGCTAGGCGTCGTGGCATAGACGCAAGAAGTGCGCGGTATGTGTCCGATGGTATGGCAGTCTATTCCGCTTGAAGCGCTGACCACAGAGCTTCAAGAGTCATAGGTGGAGGGTCCAGCTGCCGTACATGGTGATCAAGTGCTCCCACAGATGTTCGATTGGATTGATGTCCGGCGAATTAGCGGGCCAAGGGAGCACTCGAAAGTCAGTAGAGTGTTCCTCGAACCAATTCAGAAGGAGACGTGCCTTGTGGCAGGGTGCATTGTCCTGCTGGAGCACACCATCACATTGGAGGAACATCGCGAGCATGTACGGGTGCACCTAGTCCGCTACGATTGACAGATAGCCACAGGCATTCAAATTGCCCTCTAGACGAATCAGTGGACCACAGAAGATCCCCCACAGGTGCACACTACCCCCACCAGCCTTTACCGGCCCACAATAGCCTCCTGCAGTCTCTTTTCAGGGCGTTCATGACGCACTCTCCATCACCCGTCAATCATGAGTAAAAACCTTGACTTGTCGGAGAAGGCGACCTTAGCTCACTCGTCTGTGGTCCAATGGCGATGCTCACGTTCAAAGTCTAGGCGTCGTTGACGATGATGCCTGGTCAACGTGGGTGCAGCAACCATGCGTCGACTGTTCAGGCCATCCGTAGCAGGGTGCGTTCAACGATAATGTCGGATATACTGGCACCACTGTTGAATCTGGTGGTCAGTCGATGGACTGTGGCTTTCCTGTCACCTTTTACGAGTCATTGTAGGCGCCGCTCACCCCGTCGGTCGATGGCTCGTGACCTTTTACAGTGATGGCGGTGGGACGGGATTTCTGTCCCTGCTGTACACCTTCACTACAGCGGACTGTGAACAGTTCACAAATCGTGCCATTTCGGAGATGGTGCCACCCTTGCTGCGATAGCCTGTAATCATCCCTTTTTGGATGTCCGTTAAAGCCGGACGTTTACCCATCTTGAGGCTCGTGTTCCTGCCGTTTGATGCACCAGCTTTAAAGCTTTCTCAGTCTGTTATGCAAATTTTGCAATGTGTAATCATTGTTGGGGCGAACCATGTGTGTGCCTGGAAGGGGGGCTGGTCATAATTCATTGATATGACAGTGTTTATAGGAAAGCATTTCCGAAACTGAGAAGCTGGCATCTGTGGCTTCCTCATTAGAGATTGTGATATTGTACGAGAACATGCATCATTATACGAGGGGAGTTCAATAAGTAATGCAACACATTTTTTTTTCTTGGCCAATTTTGGTTGAAAAAACTGGACATTTCTTGTGGAACATTTTCAAACATTTCCGCTTCGTCTCGTAAAGTTTCATTGACGTCCGATATGTGACAGCGCTATAGTGAGCTGTTAAAGTGGCGTCTACAATGGAGATGCGTTCCAAACAAGGAGCAGTGATTGAGTTTCTTTTGGCAGAAAACCAGGGCGTTTCAGATATTCATAGGCACTTGCAGAATGTCTACGGTGATCTGGCAGTGGACAAAAGCATGGTGAGTCGTTGGGCAAAGCGTGTGTCATCATCGCCGCAAGGTCAAGCAAAACTGTCTGATCTCCTGCGAGCTGGCCGGCCGTGCACTCCTGCAATGTCGGAACATGCGAACACTCTCATTCGAGCAGATCGTCGGATTTTCATCTGTTTGGCCCAATGAAGAACGCAATCCGTGGGACGCACTACGTGGATGATTAAGCAGTTATTGATGAAGCACGACGTTGGCTCCGACATCAACCAGTGGAATGGTACCGTGCAGGTACACAGGCCCTCACTTCAAGGTGGCGTAAAGCCGTAGCATTGAATGGAGATGCCGGTGAAAAATAGTGTTGTGTGGCTAAAAGACTGGGGAATAATATGGCGTATTTGAATGCAGTGTTGCATCTAGGCTGGAATTGAAGCGTGCGGCGCCCTGCCCTTTCTGAGCGCACCCTGCCATTTTTCGTTGGATTTATTTAAAATAACCATTATAATGTGCGCTTATGTCTCCGACTTGCCCTACTTTCTGACCATTTCCCTGCCTTGCCATTTTGCTAGATGCAACCCCGGAATGCTGAATAAAACAACCCCCTTTTTCAGAAAAAAATGTGTTGCATTACTTATTGAACTCCCCTCGTACATATTCTGAGTTGATGGATATGCACCTCGTATACAGGTTAGCTGATGGTAACGGAAGAGTTGCTATACAAATATATCAGGAAAGACAACTAATGAAACGTGTACCCATTGCATGGCCCCTATGGTCACTTGATTTATCGAGGATTGGTTTCTTTCTCTGCGGGATCTATAAGGCCCTTGTATAAAAAATGCCTGTTGCTTCTGATATGCATCTTGAAGACTCGCGATCACCGCTGCTGACATCTACAAAACTCCATGTATCTTTGAAAATGTTCAGCAATCCATGCGGCATCAGTGTTAGAGGCATCACTGCAAATGGTCAGAACTTTGAACATCTCTTGTGAAATGTATTCTCTGTCCACTAGTTGTTGTAGTGTTAAGTTTCGCCTAATAAAGCTCTTTACACTGCTTCCTCAATTGCATTTTTGCTGTGTCTCTTTTATCTCCTGTGGGAGGCATTTCCATGATGCTTTACTGTGTGAATGTGGTTCAGCATGAATGTTCTCTAGCTCCAGTTTGTATGTGAAGTTTTCAGACATCTGTATATCGTAGTAGGCTTATATCAAAGCATCTGGCTTATAATTCATGTCATTTTTTTTCTTTTTCTAGCTAGAACTATTTTGCTCTGTCAACATCTTACAATTCATTTTTTTGGCACTTCGCCTCGACGACTTTATTACATGGAGTTGGGTCGTTAGTATCAAACGAGTTTTTAATTTGCAGTATGATTATTAAACAAAATTCCTTTTTATTTATGTTGTAACATGTGTTTTTTTGGTTCTTTTTTCATTAGGTGGTATTTGTGCCTCTCTGGATTGTTATGTGCCTCGCTCTCATCGGTGTTTTATATGCCATAATTTTTGCAACGATTCTTCTCAGATCTGCTGATGTCAATCCAGAACACCGTCGTACGAGTGTAAATTCAGCCATTGCTTATAGTTTCCTTGTAGTGCCTATGTTGATAGCTCAGGTATAATTAATGTCACTAGGTCCCGAGTACCGTCCAGTTTTCAAAAATTTATACCATTTCCTTTTTTTTTTCTCCTACCCCCTCCCTCTTCTCCTTCGTTTTAAGGTTCTTTTAGCCAACAAGTTAGATAGCGATACCTCATTAAGTTTTCTTGCTAGCATCTCGCCTATCTTTTTATCTTACCTTGCACTGATCTGCATGGCATTTGGCTCCAAAGGAGGCAACCACTGTAAGTTGTTTGTTTGTTTGTGTTATTGTTCCTGTAAATGGTTTTGGAGTTAATTTTAAAGTGGAAAAACATGAGTGGCCAATTTATTAGGTAAATCTATTATAATGGAGCGAACAGTCCCGACTATACGGTACTGACATAAGACTATTTAATGGATAACTTCTAACCTATTAGTATGCGCTAATTGAATGGGCCAAGAGCAATTGGTCGAAAGTGAATTTAGTCGAGCCATTCTGCAAGTGCCAACATCTCAGGGCTTTTTTGTACAATTGGTCTTGTGTACGTCAAGAATAGTGAGGAAGAACGTTGAGCTAAAGACGGTCCTGTAGCCAAGAATGTCTTGATCCCAATATGCAGACAGTCTCTTAAAATAGGAACATTGTCACAATTTTCTAGGTCGCTCTTCATTGCAGGGTACAACTCGATAAAGCCACATTCTACAGGGTGTTTCAAAATTATGTACAATAAATTTAGTGACATATTTTTCAGGTCAAAAGAAGACGAAAATGTTCTATTGCACTTTGTCTGGAAACGATTTATTTACGCGATACAGCCAACTAAACCCGTGGCTCCAAATTACAGGAATTGTTCAAAGTGCCCGCCACCAGCTCGCACGCATGCTTTTCGGCTCATTGCATGAGCGACCACCTGATGTCATGGAAGAGTGGATAGTCCGTTGGGTTCAGTGCCTGAACCAGTTGCAGGTGGTATGGATGCAAAAGCTGACGGTGAAGAATGCGCCAAACAGATGACTGCGAAATGTGTACCATGGAAGAAATACGACGGGTGCTTGTTTGTGGTTCATCATGTATGATGTCAATTATCACATCCTCCTCATCCGGAGAATGTACTACAGGCCGCCCTTGTCCTGTTTGACGGCCAAAGGAACTACGCTCCCTAAAATATCTGTCGACAGATACAAATGTTCGGTTATTTGGCAAACGTCTAGACGCGGAAAGCATTCTTGGTAGAGTCTTCTTGCTTCCACAGCATTTCCGTCCGCAAGACCATACATTAGGTGCATGTCAGTGTATTCTGCACTGGAATACGTGTACATGACTTTTCTTTACGTAAATCGTAATGCGTATGTCAAAGCACGCAAACGTTCTGAAATTGATATTCCTAGTGGATGTAGAGTAATGGAAACAACCGTACACAACTAATGGAACAACCCTAAAGTATGTTTAAATGGAACAAACCACTCAACCTAGTGTTGGGTCGAAACGCTAGAACTGCTAAAATATCGTCCGCTAACTACCGTGCTTCCCTACTCTTTGATATTGGATTACTCGCAAACAAATCGTTTCCAGACAAAGTGCTATAGAACATTTTCGTCTTCTTTTGACCTGAAGAATATGTCACTAAATTTATTGTACATAATTTTGAAACACCCTGTATAAGGCCTGTTTGTGTCAGAGTGACTCTAGGGGCATGACCGATCCCATTGAGTATTTTTGGGACGAAATTGATTATATGTGGTAGGATTCAAAGTTCCCGGACTGAGTCTATAACTTAAAAAATATTATGGATTAAATTGCAGAAACACATCCATCCTTCGAATAAGACCCTTGTGCAATAACATACTTTTGCCATCACCTGTAAAGTTCATCGAAGCATGTCTGGAATCCTTTTTTGGCCATATCCTTTAATTCAGCCTGCGATGCACATTTAACGTCATCTGAAGATTGAAATCGACAACCCTGCATGCGTCTTGCCGGTTCAGGAAATATTAAGAAATCGCATGGTGCGAGATCAGGTGAGTAAGGAGGATGAGGCAAAACAGTTGTTTTCGTTTTCGCAAGAAATTCATTGATGAGTAGGGATCGGTGAGCAGGAGGTTTCATCGCTGCGGGAAGTCACGGGATGGCCACAGCGTTCATCGTCTTCAGCACTTTCCCTACCTTCTCTGAAACTACGATGCCACTCAAAAGCTTGCGTTCTCGATAACGTTTCACTTCCGAACACATGCTTCAACATTTCGAAAGTCTCCATAGCACTCTTTCCCAAGCGAACACAAAATTTGATATTGATTCTCTGCTCAACTAACGCCATTTCTTTCAGTCGCCGGTTACTAAATGCACCTGCCTACAAAAAAACGCTGTTGCCACGAGCTTTCGACCGCGTGATTTGGGACAACGTAGTAACGCAAAAACGTTCTCGTAGTCGCACTACTGCAAAAGATTTTTACGTTATAGACTCAGTGCGGGAACTTTTGAATCCTACCTCGTAATTTGCAGATTGGATCTTGATTCCCCCACTTCAACCCGTATCTGCGCACGACGTAACATTGATTGAGTCTTTCAGATGTAGTTTTTACAGTAATCACGTTTTTTCTCAAGAGCTTTGTTCAACGCAGCCTTTGTTAGACAGCCATGACTTTTTTTTTTTTTTTTTTATTATAAATGATCGTTTATTTCATTTTCTTGAATGCTCAGTAAAATAGATCAGGGATCAAGCTCCAATTTGAGAGTATAGCTGTTTGAGTGCAACAAAAACCACTCATTAATTTGTAATTGCGCTTGGGTCGCCATCTGGTGGTCAAAACGCGAATCAACTTTTGGGGGATTGCTGCCTTGTACTTCAGTGCAAGCAAGGAAGATGTGTGAACAAATGGATATTCAAGAGAATTTGAAATAAGGCAGTTCAGATCGTTGTAAAAAGCCGTAAGTATTGTCCTGTGGCAGGCTACAAATCCTATGCATCAGATGAAATTAGTTTACATTATTTTCCAAACAAAAACGAAAGGTGCTAGTACAAGGCATTATCAAGGTTCTCCCTATTCCCTGGCATTATGGTTAGCATTTACGATGAAAGAGGAAACTTAGAATTGGGAAAGAGATAACCAAGTGGCTGTGTGATTAGATTTAAATGAGATGACTTTTTTTTGCGAAGTGAGTGATTATTCAAGAGAATGTAAATATTATCTCGTAATAATTTCGTTCTGCATGCTGAGAATAAGCTGAGAATGATGCTTGTACACAAATGTAGAAATACACCCAATAATTTTAGTGTTGTTTAAATTCATGCTTTGTAGAGTTGCCAACACCAAAAAAAGGTTAAAACTTATTGCCATTCCTTTACACAAGCAATGAACAGAAAACCTTTCTTGGGTGTGAAGTAGCACGTTAACCAGATGAGGCAGACTGGTCAAATTACTTGTCTATAGGCACTTCTAAACCATTATCACTACATTTTTTAAACCACACTTAAAGACGCGGCCAGCGTTTAAAACCCGTTACCATCATCAAGGCAACAACTTTTATTTCCAACATACATCAATAAAGCAGTGAACGTGGGTGTCATACTTCTCCCCATTGTAGCGTCCCTGTTGGAAGTGAGCAACGCTGTCTATAGGTCACGGAATTCGTGAATATTCAACCTAATAAATGAAGGCTCGTGACCTTGGAGATGTTGCATGTGAAGTTTCTCAATACGTTCCATACAAGGTCCAAAAAATAAACCACGAGTCAGCAAACATACCGATCTTGTTTGTCATGATTTTAGCTTGATAATGTCCCGTAAAACTGCTTGGGCAAAAGCAAACGGAACCAAATTGAACAATAAAGAGTGGTACTAGCCTAATACTCTGTCCGCACTACAGAACTAGATCGAATCAATTCTCTTCATATTTCGAGTATTTGCACTTCTGCACTACAAGTCCAGTTAGTGAACTTCTCGACCCAGTTTTACACCTCTGATTGTTCATTATAGGCAACAAGTCCGAGGATTGTATATGGACAGATTTTTCTTTTGTCCTTTCAATCCATCCAAGTTTTTAAGCCACAGGCCAATTAACAGTTCGGTTTCTTCTTCCGATCACGAGTTAATCGATTCCTTGGATGCCATTTTGTGAAAACTCCTGAAGTTCGTGGGGGAAGGAACAATTCTACATTAACTGTATCAATCGAGTTCTCCAAACAGGATTCAATGAATTGAGTTTGGGGACCGTCGATTTAGTTCAAATCCAGATCACTGGCAGATCTAGAGTCAATGTGCTAGTCCAAATGAGGTATAAGTGCTGCCTCGTTACCATGAAAACCTCAGAGGCCACGCACCATCGTTCGTTGGGAGATTTATATCTTTGAAATTTGGATATTTCTGTACAACGATTTGAAATACTAGCGTAGTCCATATATAGCTGCCAGGGAATGTTCGACCCAGATATTCAGAAGGTGTACCCAATAAAGAGGCCACTCTCTTTGCATGAAATATGTTTTTATAGATTGTATGATACAGCAGGAAATCAGGTGACATTAGTTAATAACGAACATTTCTATTTTTAAGGGTGGTTTGGTATCCGAAAGGATTTTTGCCACTTCCTATTAGGAGCATGCCCTTTCTTACAAGAATATGGAAACATTTCTTACAGTCTCCATAGTGATGAACACGATCATACCGAAGAGTTTGTACATAAACAAGAAATGTCACAACGTAAGAAAAGTTATCACGTAAGTCCCGAGCCACGAATCATAATCCCAAAGCTGTCGATAGAAACGCCAGATTAACGAGCAAGCGTACTTGAAACAATGTCGAGAACTTTGTATGTTTTTTTTGTAAAGAATAAAAAGCTAATGATTTCCGCACTGTCTTCACCTTGTTAGATACAAATGTAGATAAGCATAAGAAAAACATTTCATTAAATTTTTCATGTAAATACTTTATAATTAAAAAGTTTATTTATAATGAATCGTTTGTGTTCACTATCGAGTTAAATGGTACTAAATCTGTTCTTTATTTGTGTAGGATTATATTACAGTGAATCATTGAAGTCAACATAATTTTATACACATTCAGCAAAGGATATTAAGCTCGTTTATTATAGAGGCAGGTTCTCTCAAAAAGTAAAGTGCATCGGATGAAACGTTGGAGGTTTCATCAAACGCAGCCAACCTAGATAGATTTGTATTTAAAAAAGAAAGCAATCGGCTTGTTGTTAAAATCAACATCTTCATTGGCTGATGCAGCGGTAGTGCTGTTTACAACACAATTGATGCATCAGCAAGATAAGAGGTGGTGATGACGTTTTAACTATAGCAGCAGCTGATGACAATTTACTGCAAAAATAGATACGTAAGCAAGTGGTTCCTTGCCATTGTTTTGTGCTCGCTGCTTCTTCAGCATTTCTTGCTGCCATTTTTTTTTTTTTTTTTTTGTAAGGGGTCATGTGATCTGATGCAATGGATCAGAAAACATTACTTCTGGTTAAAGCAAATTGTGGCCTGGATTCACAAAAAACACTGTTAATGATTTACGGCGTCGAACGAAGTTTATGCTATTCACAAAAAGTGTTGCACATGAAAATATCATTAATGACGTTTCGGAGCTGTCGTTAGACAGTGTAAAATGGTGGAAGGTGCTTTTTTTTTTTTATATGATGAAAAAAGAAATTTTATTCTAATGTTTTGATTATCGTGACTCAGAATTGATGAAATATCAGTAATCGAACTAATTCTATGTCGTAGATATTCTACGGATGTGAAATTTCAATTGACCGAGAGGCTTAGTCGACATAAATCGAAAAGCAAATTGATGACCTCGTTCAATTGTTGAACCTCTTTTCCGAATAAGTCTTTTCTTTAACAGCATTTCAAATTTCCATTAAAAAATTTACATTTTTAAGCATTTGATATCTTTTGAAAGTTTTTTTTTATTTTTTATTTTTTTGTAATTACTGATTATCCATCATGAGAAATGTCGTGTGAATAGAATTTAAGTGAAACATGATCATGTTGGAAAGATGCGTAATTCACACGCATTCCTATAATCTGATCAAACCTTTCTCATACATTCACAGTCGATCAATTCCCAGAATCCAATGTGCTCACAATGGCAGAAAAACGTCGATTCGCTAGATCCTTTAGAGTTAAGGAATAATAGTGAAAAAGGAACTCGTTTTGGTTCAAGAACATCAGTTATTAATGGAAACAAGAAAAACTTATTTTTGATAATCGGAGATGATTGGGTCATCTAGTAAGGGGCCTATTGCATGCCTGCCAACTTATGGACAATGAAATTCGTACATTTGGTCCAATGTGTTTAAACCGAAAAGGGGTCATGTGACCACTCTATCTGGGGTGCAATTTCCTCACTAATCCGATAATGAAATCAGTTTTCAAATATATATATCCGTTTTAGAGTTATCGCTTAGAAATTATTAGCATACTTGTCTAATTGCGCGTTATTTCCGGAATCCAGAAAAAATGAACCCAGAAACCGGTGTACTGTATAATCCAATTTTTTACTGAATACGTTACTAAAGTGCATGATGACAGTATAACGACGCAAAATATAACCACCTAAATGAAATGCGAATTCCAAAAGTCTCTTTACAATGCACAGAAACTCTGGTACGGTTGTCATTATGAAAACTGCAAGATCATACACTATCCAGCATTGTCATAATGACCAAAGGGCATGGGGTGCTATTGCTTATGGACCTCAGTTACTATGTAACTGCCAGGCAGGAAATTTATAAAAATACAAGTTTACCATTTCTGAAACTATATTCCAGCAGGACAGTGCCCATGGGTAGTAGCACTGGAGATACACATTGTCGCCTACAGAACATATATGAGATAATGAGAAACTCAGCGGCTAGCTCATCAAGGTCCAATGAGGACTCGAGTACAGCTGCACAGGAAAACATTTGATTCAGTATAGGACTTGTGCTTGTGGGGTTTCACAAGATCCTTGCTTTTAAAATGGATTATTCTACTGGTCTGAAACTGTAATCACTTAAGTATGATGTCATTCTACTGCCTTAGTGTGGCAATTTTCAGAAACACTTGTCATAGACTTCTGTCACCTATGCCTTATCGACGTTTCCAGGGTCTCGGTTTTGTGTCCGCAACTTTCAAGATTCGTAATTTTATACGTGTTCATACAATCGCGTCAAAATTCGTACATTGTACGGAAAAATCTTACAAGTTGGCAAGTATGCTATTGTTAAAAGCTCCACTTTCGCCATCTGGTGGGAAACATTGTAATACTGATCATGATTAGAATTTTGTGTGAATGCCTAGATTTGTAAGCAAAGCCTAACATGTGTAACAGGGGATAGCTGGCCCCCCCCCCCCCCCCAACTGGAGAGCCCATCATCCTAAAGCACTATTATAGTGCTCTACATCATCTGAGTCGCCAGAAGCGTCTAGTCACTAGACTCTAGTGGCTGTTTTCAATACTACATCGTTGTTTGTGACTCTTTCTAGTGGGAATATAAAAGGCTCCAATTCCAGTTTTAGATCAACTTTTTCTTCTTTCTCCTCCCCCCCCCCCCCCAAAAAAAAGGTTCATGGTGACATTGTCGCCATCCCCCCTATGGCATGGGCACGTAAAATGATCAAGAATTGTAGTCTGAATGAGGTATAATTCGAAAATAGTAAATTGATGCTTTTGATCTTTCTCATTGCAGTCTGGATCCTTGTCGTCTGTTTGGTTCAAAACGACCAATAATTTTTTCGTTGTTCCACATAAATTTATGAATTGTATGAATCGTAGACTTGTTAACTTCCCCAATGCCATTAATAACTATTTTTTTTTTTTTTGTGAATCCTTCAACTTAGCACTTGGATGCGACTCAATTTAAGCTCATCGTAGAATTTAACACCAGTTCGATGCATTCCGATGTTGGATTTAATCACCGTTGATTTTAACAACAAGCCAATTAATATTTATATGATTAACAGAAGCGATCTGGAGAGAAGACGACTTCACTCGAATTTTATGTTTATTTATTTAAGTGTACGCCAGAAACATCGTCCAATGAAGCATAAATCGGGAGTCGTTTATTTTTCTTCCCTTTCTTAAAATTGCACAATTTCACTTACGTACTTGTGTTTAACACTTTGTATTTCTAAATAAATTAAAATTATATATATATTTATATAAAGGTTGTTTAAAAAACAAATAATAAAAACAACTATGATTACAAGTCCATTGCAAAATCATGAAGCACAAAAGCAGTCGAAGTGACTCTTTTAAAAGCCTTCGTATTCTCGACAGAAAAATAAATCGCAGTTTCTAAAATGGAAGTCAGAATATGATTGAACGATGAGAAATGTTCGTTTGTTTAAATCGCCGATGACAACAAAAGTTCTTGGCCGTAACGGAAACTTTTCAGCTGTGCAACAAGCGTCGAGAGATTCGTCAGGTCTTTATAAAAACTATGTAAGTGTTTTCGGAAAGCAACAAAGCGTCTTTTCGTCCATCCCAACTAGAACGGGTTTGGAATTGTAACCTCATTAAGCAGAGTTAAACTTTGATTAACACGCATGGCAACAACATGGCAGCAACTGCTTAAAACTTTTTTCAGTACAAAATGCTTTTACAATATTTATTACTCAATGCTTTCCAACAATCTTTTTTTGAGATTTAGAATTTTCAAAAAAATTAACTTTTCATCGTCAACTTACACACATTGTACTCTCGTTACAATAGAATATAAATTAACATTAATGTGGTTTCAAATTCCAACTGACCATTCATATCCAAAAGAAAAAAAGAAAAGCAACAAGGTTGAGATCAATGAGTGGTGCAGGAGGAAAGAAATAAAACAAAGCTTTCTCGAACAAAACACAAACGTGTGAAGTCAACAATAGAAGCATTTCTTCTTAAATTAACATAAACATAATTAAAATTAGAAAACAAAACAAAAGACGTTATCACTTTTTCTAAATCTCTTGGCAGTTTTCCTTAATAAATATATATATTATTTATATATATAATGTAACAAGGTATAATGAGGATGAAGCAGCATGTAAATAAAATGGCTTCTCAATAGGGTAAGGATGGAATCCACTGCAACAAGAACTAAAAATATAGATATATATATATATTTATGTATGTATGTATATGTAAAGCTTTATATACACAAACAAAAATTAACTGTACGTCGAAATAAAGTTAATCTCGTCAACAAGGCATCTGCGAATCTTCCAAGTGAAATTAGCCTACTGAAGATATTTGTAAACTTTGAAGCAATGGTTGCCGGAATCGGCGACTACGACGTGACCCGAATCTGTCAAAGCTAAACCTTGTGGGCCGTATAAAGGATCAGCCATCGTATTCACGTAAGATAAGAAGGATCCGCTGCTATCGAAAACCTGTAAGAGGGAAAAGTATTAAAGAATTAGTTTTTCTTTTTCGTATCATTGAGTTTTATATTGAATCATCAGATAAATTCGTTCAATTTTTTTTCCCCCAATGTTACTCGAACTAGTGATATCACAAAAAAACAGGTTATCATAATGTTATATGGTTTTTTTTACAATATGCATTCATTATTTGTATGATGCGCACGAAGTCAATAATGCAATTTGTGCAGTTACTGTTCAATAATGTACGAGGGGGTGTTCAAATGAAAAGGTACGAAACGTTGTAAAAACCAAACCGGTTGGAATTTGACTATGCTGCTTTGGGATAACTTAGTTGCGACATCTAGGGAAGAGAATGTAGTGCCCAGCGTGGTTGTGCGCATGCATGAGCCGCTCTCACATGATGCAGGAGAGAATCAAGCAGTTGTGATTCTGTCCAATTGAATTCCTCGAGCACGGAAAAACCATTAACAGCGACATGTACTGCAAGACGCTCCGCAACCTATGCAAGTCCATCAAGAGCAAACGGCCTGGGTTGCTTACGGAGTGATGCTTGTGCTCCACAATAACGTTTGTCCACACATCTGTAAGGTCACAAAAAGTGTACTGGACAAGTCCAAGTGGGAGCAGCTTGAGCATCCGCCCTACAGCCTGGACATGTCGCCCTGCGACCTCCATCTGTTTGGTCCGCTAAAAAAACATCTCAAAAGGAAGTGCTTCAACTCGGACGACGAACTGAAGGTCACAGCCACAGCAATTCTGGGAACAGGGAATCCTTCGGCTCGCGAAACAGTGGGATAGTTGTGTTCAAGCCTACGGTGATTACTTTGAATAAAGAATTTGATTATACCCACAGTGTCATTTCGTACCTTTTCAGTTGAACACCCCTCGTAGTTCAGCATCTGTGCCTGATCTTTACCAAACGGTCCATGCCTCAATGGCGCCTTTTTGAACCTTCCAAGAACCTACGTTTCGAATTTTTAAAGTCTTTTCTGCGTTTTGAAATTTTTTTTTTTTTTTTTGAATCTCCATGTACTCTCCTCATCCACTTGAAAACAAAAACGTTGTCCGTCATCGAGAGTGATTGAGAGATGGAGCTTCTCTGGACTGGAGGATGCCATTTGGAATAGCAAAACGCACGAAAAAAGCCACTGCTTCTACCTTTGTGCATTTAGTTCAAATGAAATGTATGTGAATGAAGTTCACGATAATCCCTGAACATTTCGCACAAAATGCAAAAATTTCACATGATTTGAATAAACGAATGCACCGAGAGCTATTGTTACTGACTTCTAATTGATGTTGGTCTTATTGTTATCAATTGCTCTTATTAGTGACTACTGTTGTTGTATGTTGTGTGAAATTTGTTTTAACCATATGACAATGATCACAGCCAATATTCTTCTTGGCATGGACTCGACAAGATGCTGATACTGTTGCTGAGGAATGTTGGCCCATGATGACATAATGGCAGCTCTAAGGCTTGAGATCAATAGGATTGAGGTCAGGGGACTGAGCTGGCCATGGAAGCAGACTAAACTCTGATGCCAAATAGACAAGAATGAGTATTTTCGGCATCTGTTTTGCTTTCAGTCAAGCCCAAAGCTGCTCTATGCTGCGTATGCTGTACAAAGAGAAGTCACTATTTACTGAACCGCTTGAAAGAGGGAAATATTGATCTCAGATACTTCTACATTTCGTTCAGATTAGGAAGATGTAAATTCTTGAAAACAATAACACAGTCAATACACAGCAAATTACTTTCAGCAATCCAGCTGTAATGACCTGATCGGCAAAGCAGCATACTTCAACACAACAATGCTCATCCTAAATCGTTACCCTGACCAAACAGCTATACTAGAGCTTGGCTGTGAAGTGCTATCACACCCATGTATTCTCGTAATCTAGCATCTTCAGATTATCTTTATCAGTTGCTCTCTAATAGTATCCAAGGGTTTTGATGTGGAGCTTCAGACATGACTCAACAAGTTCTTTAAAGTCAAACCCCATTAGTTCCTAGTGTGTACAGACAAGCTAGTCGTAATAATGAAATTTATTCCTGACAGATTTGTTAAAATTTTTGACGGAAAATAAATATTAAAATGATTGGGAAAAAACAGAACGAACTTATCTGACAACCCAATAAAAGCAATGTTGAAAATTCTAATTTACGTACCTGAATCCTGCTATTGCCCCAGTCTGCAACGAGAATGTTATCCTGTGTATCGACAGCAACACCTGTAGGTGCGTTGAATTGTCCATTGCCTTCGCCATTTGATCCGAAGCTCATAAGAAATCCACCGTCGGAGTCAAAAATTTTAATGCAATGATTGTGGAAATCAGAAATGATAATCTGATTCTTGTTATTAACGGCTACAAAATGAGGTCCTGCAAATTGGTTTTCCTGATTGCCTCGTGATCCAAATTTAGAGATAAATTTTCCGTTGGTTTGAAAGATGAGAATGCAGCTGGCTTTATTATCTACGACTATTATGTGACCGTTTTTGTCTACAGCTACTCCTTTGGGACCAAGTAGTTTTCCTACACCAAGTCTACTGATAAATTTTCCATTTGGCTCAAATATGCTGACCCATTTATTATCGTAGTCTGCAACAACATAATTTCCATTGGCCATGATGGCAACCCCTGTCGGACGTTGTAGTTGGCCAGCACTTCGCCCGCGTATACCAAATCGAAGTTTACATTCTCCACAGTTGTTGAAGATCTGAAGACATTGATTGTTACTATCGGCAATTACGATCCTGCCGGTCGTAGTACAGCAAACTCCTTGGGGATTTGTAAACTCGCCCTTATTGCGTCCCTTTATTCCAATCCGAAGAACCAAATCGTCTTCTATGGGATTACTTCGTCTATTTGAACCTCCCGATTTAGCACTGGGCGTTCTTTTTGTGGCATGTTGCCTGACTCCTGTTGTGCGTGGTATTTTGGAAACTGGTCTGTCGCTGGATGAGCTCTCTTCTTCTACGTAAGCTTTAATGCGAAAAGGACTGCCTTTTATGTTCTGTTCAAAAAGTCTAATACTCAGCTGATACATCCCTTCTTTTGGCAAAGTATAAATTAAATCGTAGCTGCCATTTTTGTGATCAACAATTTCTGGAATGCTGGTAAATGCCGAAACTAGGGAAGTTATTTCGGCCTTGAAAATGGAATGACCTACTTTAACCAGATCTCCTTTACGATCCTTTGTAGTGATTGTGACTACTGTTTGTCGGCCTACTATACACTGACGTAGCCCTTCCCCAGCTGCTGTGGTCTCGAAAGCTACGGCACTGTTGCTTTGTATGCTTCCTAAATTATGCAAACATTTCTTTGACATTGAAAAATCGCTGTCATTAAAAACAATATAATCGTTCTCTTCAGGCATTTTTTGAACCTGAAACGAGAGAAAGTAATTTAAAATTAAAATTAAAAAGATTGCTCAGACCAAGGTCATTCAACGATAATTTCTCTCTCGTTTTAGTCACATCACATTCATCAACAAAAAAGTCTATAGTTCCATGAAAGAGATGTAACCGTACCGGATGTCTCAAACTTTATGTTCAAAATTCTACAGATGGTAGTGGACTGTAAACTGCATACAATGCAGCTCAAATTAAAGTATCCCTATTCCGACCCCTGTATGGGGCAACCTATTGGACAAAATGGCTTCAGAGTTGGAGGATATGCTATTCAGGGCATGAGGAAGAGCTATTGATAATATTAACAGCGAGTAGAGGAGCAACAAACGCAATGATCCCATCACCGTTAAAAGTATTGTGTGATGTCGATTCTGTTTTGTTTACCTCTCTAACATGTCATTCCCCAACTGACCACAGGAGCAAAAAAATGGTGCTGCCAACAACAACAGCAATCCTCATTTGCATAACAATATAAAACTATGTGAGATCCCAAAAGAAAATTTGATAAGCACAATGGGGTTGATGTTGCCAGACCATCGAGAATGCTACCATGTGGCACTATGAGACTACTGGCATCAGAAACATTTATCAAGATCCTATAACATGGAGGCATTCATTCACTGGCAGAATTGAAGGACAGCATCATCTTACGTGCACAGAAAATCTCTTCCAATCAAATGCATGTTGGTGTGAAAGATGTAATTCATTACGAGGTACTGGTCTTGGAGGATTGTGGCCACACTGAACTCTTCCTCAGAGTGTCCTCGCAACACCCACTACAATCCACATCCTCCATCACCAATGACCGGTAATAAGTGTAATAGACCTCCTTTAACTGTTGATATGTCGTCTGTCAGGCCCCGTGGTAGTCAGGATTCGTGGAATCGCCCTCTTCCTCGTGCACGGTTGTGTTAGGCTCTTCAGTACCTTAATTTAGTGCCGTCGCAGGTGTTGTTAGTATCGGTGAGAGCAAATTTGGTAAGTTCGATCCATTTGAAATTTGAAAATCAGTGTTTACGTAATTTTTATTGAAACACATTTTATAGTTTCTTGAGCTTCTTTAAAGTGAATAAGATAATCATGACCGGGGATTGTTACAAAAAAAAGTATCGCCCAAACTGGTATTAGCTCGTATTAACTTTGAAGCCATTACCCGCCAGTCACTCAATACAGATACTTTAATTTGAATCACCCTGCATTTGAAATTGGGAACCAATGGTTATACATATTTCAAGTGCCACGAGATCTTGAACAACAATCCATATGCCACACATTTCTGGTCGCCACTAACAATTCTGTATCAACTTGTGGGCTAGAATTCTATAAGATCACCTAATAGACACGTTTTTGACCAAATACTACAAAAAAACGTGATTTCAATCAATTGGGTCAATCTTTAGGTGGAACTTTACCGTTTTGATCAAAAACAATCAAAAACCTGATTTCGATCAATTTCGATCAATCGTTTGTTGAACTTCACTGGTTTTATCAAATGCTACGATCTTATCTCTTGCCGTCACATTATCTCTTGTTGTTTGCGAGAGGATGTGGCTGCACCTGTTCACAGTATGAGCAGCTAGACAACAGATTGCCTAACCAATGGATTGGAAGGGAAAGTCCTATACCATGGCCAGTACAAATCGCTAGATCTCATTCCTCTGGATTTTTCCCTATGGGGACACATCAAGTCATTGGAGTATAAAAATCCCAGTAGAATTTGTTGCATTACTGCTTGTCAGGATCCAAGCTGCCTGTCTTCTTGTACAACAGACAGAGATATTTGAAAGAGTGCAACAAAATTTCATGCACCATTTTTTGAAATAGATAGATTGTTGTTTGCTCTGAAAATAAAAGCAGCTTACAAAAACATTCCTCGCATATTTTTCGTTCAAGATTTTGGGGCACCTGCAATATGCATTTCCTACCATAGGCTTGCTATTTCAAAATACTCTGCTTACAGTCCCCTACCATCTGCAGAATTTGTACCCTAAAGGTTTGAGACATCCTGTATATTGAAAAAATATAAAACTTAATTTTACCTGCAATGAACTGAATTCTGCAAGCCTTTCAGACATCTGTTTCTTGACTATAAGGATTTCTGTGTCGCTGCCATGGTTCAGTGCTTTTTCAGTAAATTCACACGAACTATAAAGGTCTGCTAGGCAAGCATCGAGGAGCTCTCTCTGCTGACTCAGAATGTGTTGTTTGCGATTGTAAGTATCATCCAATTCAGAGAGAAGCAATTGGCGCCGCTGCTCTAAAGCATTCCGTAAAACATCAAAGCAAGTGTTGATTTGGTCCTCAGCTTCGGCACTGCGACTAGCCAACACTGCTTCCATGTCGGCAACAAGATCAATGGCTTCTTTCAAAACTGGCACCTGAAACGATAGACTTAACGTTAGTCAAAAGCTCCTCTGCACGTTGCAACTGCTAAATGATAAAATACGTTGAACCCGATCAGATTTTATATGACACACCTTTAACAGTTTGCCGTTATCATTTATCCTGACCCCATTAATCTCGAATAAAATATTATTCTTGATAAGATGTCACTGATAATATTTCATCTTAATTATTTTCACCCAAGGTTAAAATTGCCTTGTAATAAAGCTAATGGGATCCAAGGCCTCAGACCTATAGAATTCCATAGCCATGTTACTTTTTTTCTTTGCTGCAATAATTGTAAATTACTATAACTGCTTTTTTTCCCCATAATTACTCTAACAATTTTTTTCCAGTTCTTTTCCGGTTATACTGAACCTTGATATGCTAGAGATAGCTTATCTTCTTTCTACATCCAGCTCATCTGATGATTCAAAGCCAGGTATTTCTTCGAGATTCACATTAATTTAACTGTCATGAGATTAAATTGCTTAAAACTTTGACGTGCAAGATAACAATTATTGAAGGTTGCATTCCTTCTGCGTGAATAAAGTGAATTTTTTTTTTAAAAATCGGTTACCTGCAATTTATTATCTTAAATGACAAAGCACAAACTGACTTTTACACTATATATGTGAAACATAACATTAGCATACTCCTGTCTGCAAAATCTTTTCCATAGAGAAGAACATCACCAAGGAAGAAAGGCCATGATTAAAATTTACAAAGCTATGAGAGCTCGAGTTTGTATTTTTGTAGATGGCAGTTTCCTCTAGTTCTCCGAGAATTCTATACCTACACGGTCAAATCGCGAATATAAATTGCATGATAAGTTGGATCTGAGGGTATATGCGCAATTTGAAAAACTGAACAATACATGAGTGATTCTCGTGTATATTTCATGATATCTTGCTTAAAATCTTAAAAACAAAAATTTTCAATTTATAAATAGGAGCATCGCTTATCTTTAATATAGATTAAATAATAAAATTTGTATTAAGCATCTCTTTTAGGTGCACAAAAATATTAACAAGGGAGCATTTCAAATCGTGTGAGAGAGTTGCAATACCAGACTTATTGCGTTTGATAGAGCATGAAAACAAAAAGAAAAAAAAAAAGATTATGAGCAAAAATTCTACATAGAACCATAGGCAATTGAAATGCGTTACTTGAAGTTACAGTTTCACATTGGCTCTTTGCAGATATGAAGATCAGAAAGCAGCCAATGATCCAAACATTACTAGGTTTCACAATAAGCACAATTTGAAAAAGTAGGCCATTTGCAGTCAGATGCAGTACAGTCATTGGATAAGCCACCTTCAAAACAATATTTTAAAGATGCTGGTCAATTTTGAAGGCCTTTCCTTTTGAAAAAAGCATACCTAGTCAGATCTCAAAATCTTGGAGCCATAAACTGGTGCTGCATGAATGATTACAGCTTTAAAAAGTGATAACGACGCCAAAAGTTGATATCATGAATTACCATTAGCGATATGGCCTATCAAAGTAGACGTCACATGGAGTGCATTTTTCTGGAATCGGGCATTTATGAAGATCAGGTTTCGCTACATTTGTTAATTTTATTAAAAAATTTTGAAATTTTGCTTCATTGCCTATGGCTCAGACAGGGCGCACAAAATTTTGAGCAGTCATTTTTTTATACGCTTTCATCTAGCTTACTTTTCTGTGTCTGTCCACGTCTGTCCGGTCAAATCTTATAATCAATATTAAACCAACTTCCCGACAAGCTAGGGAGCTGAAACTTGACACGCGTACATAGAACCAATGACAATGCATGTTAAAATTTTCAAAATTTTAAAATGCAAGAAAAAATTTTCAAATCTGTTCACTGGTTCATGTTCTAACTGTACGGTTAACTTGTCTGCGTGTCTGTCCGGGTCAAATCTTGTAATCAATATTAAACTTCTCGACAAGCTAGAGAATTGAAACTTGATACACTTACACAGAATTGAAGATAATGCATTTAAAGGAAAAAATTTTAAAATTGGTTAACTGGAACTCATTCTAGGGTGCAAATTCATTTCACTCATTTCAAGCTGCCGACTTGTTGGTTTGGTTTGTTTGGTATTAACGTCCTTTTCAACTGATACGGTCATTTCAGGACGGCGTTATAGGGCCTGCAAATTTTGCCTCACAAGGGTTCTTTAACGTGCAGCCGGCAAACGACTACACGGGACCAACGGATTTACTTCCCTTCCGAAGGTTGCAGACTTGTGGAGGGACGATTTTATACAAATTGATTGTTAGACCAAGCAATTAATTTTACAAATTGTTGACACTGGCTTGAAGAGATATTATAATAAAACAATAACAATGTGACTTGAACCCCCCCCTCTCTCTTAATTCTTGTTTATGCTCTATCGAATCCAACAAGTATGGTTTTATGCTCTATTGAAATGTTCTCTTGGAAGTAGCTAACTTTTTTACATAAATTTTTTAAGATTACAGTAAGTTAATAGGTTTTAAATACATTCTGATGACTAAAGGGATCTTCCATAAAGTTGTCCTATGTTGATAAATATAAGGTTATTCTAATTAAAAAAAAAAAATATTGCATTTTACTATAATATAATAAATCCATAAATAGGATAAAGGTAGCTTCATTAAGTTCATCCTTTCATTCGACAAAGGAACAAACTGAACAAGCAGTGCACATAAAAGTATGATTTCTTTAAAACCAAAAAAAATTAACTCAAGCATCATGAAATTCCAAATTGTGCTATTTGCTATTCCAGATATTTATGCATGATAAAATTTTCAAATGTAATTGAATAAACTTTCACTCATTTGCTGTAGAATTTGTGAATTACCTCTCAATATTACTCAAAAGAAAATATTCATTTCCCTTAAGAAAATGGGAAAAATTTTATTCAAAATAAGAAAAATAGTCCCTTCAAATAGCTTGACAGGTGCTGATTTGTCACGCATATCTGAGATCTAAACAGCTATGATATCAAAGATACAATCTGTAAAACAGATATGCAAATCAGCTTTATACATTGACGGACGAGTCTCTCAAGGCAATAACAATTCCATTTCGGCTTTACGAAATATCTTAATTCAACTTATGCAATGCACTGTTATTTTTTTTACAAATAATCCGATTTTTCTATAGCTTAAAAAAATTGTCTAGCATGAACAATCTACTAAATTCAACATTGCAATTACATGTAAGATTGCTTCATCATGTAAGTTGAATAGTGTTACCTAAGAATAAAACAAAAGAATTTCGCAAAAATTCTCTTGACTGTCTCTACGCTGCAGTAACATTACATAAACTTCTGTCTATGGCTTTTATTTTTATCTGAAATGGCAGCTGAATGAGAATGAATGGGGAAGGAGAATACTTAAATAATAAAAATAAATAATAAAAATGCCATTAAATCGGGAAAAATGCTTATTTTAATGGAAATATACATAATAATGGACACTGCAGCATTTGCCAAACTGATCCATGCCCCGTACTGTTTTGAGTAAAATTTACTGGTCCCCAGAAAATATTAATGAAACAAAAATAAATAAATAAATAAATAAATAAATAAATAAATAAATAAATAAATTCTCCGTTTCAGTGTAAATCATGTCAGGGTGTAAAAATCAATATATCAATCAATAACTGATTTATTTATTTATTAATATTTTTTTTTATTTTTATACTAACTTAACATAGTTGCTATGGATAATTTATAATTAATAACTATTCCTTGTTTGATATTATTTCAAAACAGAGTATGCAAATTTCTTTTTTTTAAGTCAAGGTGGTGACAGTTTTTTTTACACAGCATGAAAAAGCAGACACCAATAATTTTCCATAAAGTTGATGTCTACTGAAGTTTTAATTCTGTAATAATTTAATGAAAAACGCTGCTAATGACAAAGCTAAAGGAAAAATGAATAATGAAATTTAAATTTTAAATGAGCTCATTAATAAAAAATAACTGCCAATTAAAACTTCAAGCCTTGTATTAAAATTTAAATTTTAAATGAAATATTATCCTTTCAGTAATAAAATAAGATTGTTTTCCGTGCTTACTGTTTACAGCATTTCAGACAATGTTCCTTTTATTTATTACATGAAAACAGCAACAGCTGAAACAATTGTAATTATGTTCTTTATTAAGCTTTCATTGTATTACCGAGAGATTAATATTTCATTTGAAAAATAATTACAACCCACGAAACCTGCCACTAAATTTTAGTAGTTAGCATGCAATCTTTGTTCATTATCTGGTTGCAATATCAAATGTTTGGGAGAAAGAAAAAAAACAAAACTAGATGGACAAGTTCAAACAAACCTTCATTCGTGATCAGCTGTGATAATCAGAATCACAATTGCCAATGAGAGTTTTTTCGCTAATCTAGTCTTTGTAATCGTATGGACCTTGTAAACTTTATTTCTTTAAAATTTTTATACACAAAGTTTAATAACAGTCTTGCAATTCTTCTATGTTTTTATATAGAAGGGTGATTTCAACAGAGATTGAATACTGAAACAGTTGGAATAATCCTAGCTCATTGGATAAAACAGCTTGAAACAGGTTTAATTTATTTTTTCAACTTTTTAATCAACATCTCTAATTGCAGAAAGTGGGGATGGTGCTGTTCCATTTAAAAAATGCACATTATGCTATAATGCCCTATATGAGGTTTGATTCTAATTAGATATCCATTACTGATTAGGGCCAGGGAAATTAAAGAATGCAAAACTCTAATCCCATGAAGAGAAGATTAATTTTAAGGTGATAAGTAGCTAATGAAACGCATGAATGCACTTGGAGAAGGTCAACCAAGCCATTGTGTTCATTTTAAACACTTGAGGTCTTATATAAAGTACGTACCAACATGTGATAAACAGAATCTTGCAAAATAGGTGGATTATGTTAATTTTCAAGTTCAGCACAGTTTTACACAATTTCCTTTCCTACTTCTGTGATCTGATTCTTATAATTATGATAACATGAGCAGAACTATGTTTAAATATTTCATCATATACTACTAAAATAGTTGAAATACTTGAATTGAATCTCTTATATGCTCTAATCATTCTTTTTTAAATAATCTATGTGAATTCTTGTCCTATGACAGAGATCAGTGCTAATGTCTCAGAGTTTTATAATATTAAATACACCATATTTCAATTCGAGACAAATGTTTGCAAAATTTAATATGATTCAGTTTACGTGTTATGCTCATTTTCAAAATACTGAACATTCCATTAGATGTTATTTCCTCAAATTCCGTATCTGATTCTTGGAAAATTTAGGCTTTATTCACAAATCCACTCAATGCCAGTTTTAAATGTATAGATTTCCTTCCTGCATGAGAATTTGGGCATGTTGAGTGGATAGTTTTAGATTTTCAAATACTCAATAAAATCAATAATCCAGTGACTGCTTCAGGAAACAAAAACAAATGTGCAATGTATTAGACTCAACCATTAACGAAATAGTGAAATGTGTAACATATTTCCTATATCATAAAATATTCTTTTTCCTCCAAAAATGCTTTGACGATCACTGTCTTTGCACTTGAAGGATATAATGGTACAATAACACCTGTCTAATTTGCAATTGCATTGGACCAAAAAAATATTTCCAGTATAGACAGGTTTCAACAATAGGTAGATGAAATATACACTATACCTCAAGTGGAGGCCATATTTTTTTTTCCAAAAAAAGGACGTTTCCAGATTTTAGGGTTCAGATTAGACGAGTTTTCCTGTATTTAGTTATTGATACTTAAAAAAAAATCTTAACATTTTACTCGCAACAAGTTTTGCCTATTAAAAAAAATAGTTTTTCTAGCTTAATCTGAAATAATTAAATAGTTAAGTTTTTAATTATTCCCAACCTAATTACTTAATCCAAATTAAAATCATCACCATCACATTATTATCTTTTTAACCTTGATTTTCATGGCAAAACTTATTATAGTTTCTATAAATACGTTATATTTTCATGATTCACAGTATTTCATAGCATATTAGATAAATTTCTTTTATTTAAATACAGGGTGTCTCAAAAAAAAGTATCGACACTTTAATAGTCAGTAACTACTGAATTTTTTTTTCTCTTTATTTCTTTTTAGATTTTATCCTCATAAGGTTAGACATTTTCTTATGAGGATTTCTCAAGAATAAAGTTTATGCAATAAAACTAAACTATTGATGTATTACGAGTAGCCATTGAAAGAGAATACCTTATATTTCTATGCTCGAAGCCAAGTACCAAACGAAATGACTATTTTTTGTGACACCATGTAGATTATTATTATATATATTATGAATATATATTAAAACTTAGAAATAAAAAAAAAAAAACTTCTGACAATTTGTAAAGTTTTTTTTTAAAGGAATTTTATAAATTTGTAAAACTTAAATGATTCATGATCATGATCTAAAAATGACTGCATCAAGGTAATTTGGTTTTTCCAATTGATTTATTTGATTTTTACTTCAACATGTTAAATTTAATAAATAATTAATTAAATTAAATAATTAAAAAATTTTTAATTGATTTTGTGGATGTAATTTTATAAATATTAAAAATAAAAACAAAAAAAAACTAAAACCAACACTTCTATACAAAAATTACTTTTAAAAAATAAACTTTTAATTATAACTAATTATAACCCTAAATTCATTTAACATTTACATTTTGTTATTAAAAGATTTTTTTTTTTTTTTAGTAATTTTTGTGTTGAGATATTAAGTTTTAAGTTGTTGTTTTTTAAGATTATATTAAACTTATATAATATTTTCATTAAAAAAAAAATCTTCACAATTCTTCAGGCAAGATATTTGACATTGACCAATTTAATAAAATTTATGAAAATTAATTTGATTTTAAAAAATCTTTGATTATTTAATTTAATTTAATTTAATTTACAGTTTAACATGATAAGATAAAAAAAAAAAAACAGATAAATCAACTGGAAAGACATTATATATATTTAGCTTTTCTGTTGTATTTTTTTATTGAAGTCGATATTAAAAAAATGACAGTATATGTAATTTTATAAATTTATACCTCAACACAAACAAAAATAGAATTTCTTTTTTAATAAAAATTATTTTTAAAAATTTTGGAATTAAAATTATAAAATAAACAATTTCTCTTAATAAAATGGAAATCCGTGGGTTTTTTTTATTCTATTATTTATTTATTTTTATAATATATTTGGTGGTCCACTTGCCTGAGAGTAGGCTTTGTCGAGGAGATTCTGCAAGGTCTCCTTCTGTTCTTCGACGGCGTCTTGCAAGTGCATGGTCACGTGACTATGGTGTTCCAGGTCAGTGCACGTGCAACACACGGCTGTCTCACAGTCCTGACAGTAAAATCTAAGAGAAAAACGGGAATAAAATAAAATCCACCAAAAATGGTCATTAAATTTAGTCCGAGCAAGCAAATTCAAAATCGTCAGCGACAATAAGCTTTGTCCGAGTTCGGACATTCCGCCAACACAGCCCCCATGCCACGACGTTCCATTCGGGTTCATCGAGTTTTTGAATATGTTATTATTATTGTTTAGTTATAATACGCTTATTTCGATCGAGCAGGACAAAATATACCAATAATTAAAAAAAAAATCCACAAACCCCGAATCCGTTTCGGTTTCTTCCTCCTCGTCGGCGTCTCCTTTCTCGCGGTGGTCGAGCGCTTCCTTCTCGACTGACATCACGTCCACCACCAAACTCCCCATGACGAATCTCGCAAAACGATTAAAATAATGAAGAGAAGAATGGGAAAGAAAAAGTGTCGCTCAGAAGAGCACAGCTGACGGCAACGACAACGCGGACGAGACACTGTCTCTCGATCATGAAAAGTCATAAAATCCAGCGAGGACACGAACACAGTGCGCGCGGCGTCAGCATCGCAGACAAACTCCGTCCGTGCATTCCTCCTTCTCACCTTCGTAGCAGTCCCCTTTCTTTATTTCCTTCCTTCCTTCCCCTGGCTAGTCCATTCTCCACGTACCTCACTCCTACTTCCTGTCCCGATGTTTTCAAGCATAGCTCCTTTTTTTATTGCACACACACACTCTCTCTCTATCCCTCCATTCATTCACGTTTTGTTCACACGAAAGCAGGGATTTTCTCCAGAGATAAATTCAATGAAGAAGCAAGAAGTGATGACGTCACGCCACAGGGAAGTGGGTTCAAAAGAGGTGCATTTTTATCAAAAAAATTTTTTTAATATCTTAACAATAAAAAAAGAAACAAAAAACCTCAATAGACGCAATGAAAGAAAACGTCATAACAGACCATCCAGGCAACCCATTTCATTTGTTTATTGAACTTGTAAGAGGAGCCTCGATACCCAGTCGAGTGCGACAGATGGAGCAATGCCGAGGAGGAGATGGTAATGCCATTACGGCATTTTCCCAATAAGCGTAGATCCCTGATCTAAATAGTTTTTCTAATTTCCAATTGCGCTTTATTTTGAACATCCGAAATCCCAAAGAAACGGGGTCGGTCCTATTCAAGCGACAATCGCGAAAAACTATCTCTCGTTCATTCATAAAGAACGACCTGTCATCCAATCCATCGACCGACTGACTGATGCGCGCGGGGGTGGACCTTGTCGTCGTCGTGAGTCATTCGCCGCGGTTGACGCCACCGACTCGAATGGGAGAGAAAAACCTTCGAGCATAGAAACAGAAAAACAGCCGAACGAAATAAAGAAAAGTTAAAGGCGCCAAATCATAAAGCCCTATCAATGCTTTTCTTCGTCTTTCCAGTGCCATTGTCTCGGCTGTTATCCCCATTATAACATGGACTCAACATCCAATGCATAACAACACATTTAGCTTCCTGTTTATATTTTTAATAAAATTAAATAAACATTTATATAGTAATCATAAATTAACTTTTATTAAAGTCTTTACATTCATGAAATATAAATAATAAAATAATAAATTTTAAAAACAGTCAAAGTCACTGAAATTGATGGACTGGCCAATGATGCTTTGTTGTACTGATGGGATACACTAATGGAATATTTGATGGTTATTGCACTCTACTAAGATGTTTCTTGAAGCCAAATCCTTGAGACGCATATTTTTTTTTCTCTTAGGTCTTTCACAGGGACTTTGTGGAGTCAGTGACGGATTATCTCCAACGGGGGCGAGACAGAAACTTGCTCAGCCACTATTTTGTTTGATTCATTAACTGAGATTTTACAATACTTGTTTGAAATAATTATACATTAATTCCAACAGGTTTCGCCTTTTATTCCTGGCCTCATCAGAGGTGCAATTGAAAAGAAGCAATGTCGTTGATATAAATTCAGATCATCCGTGATTAGAAATAAATATATAATATCTCGACAAAAGACACGTCTTGTCAAAAAAAAGAAAAAATACGTGTCAAATATTTTTTTGAAAGCTATTTAATGGTGCAAAAATTAGCCCCCTGCACTAGGCTTACCCTGCACCCCTCGCAGGGGGTAGGGTAGGGGGAAATTTTGAAATTTCAAATGGGAACCCCCTATTTCCAATGATATTTTCAGATTGTACGCAACATTTGAGAAATGTTTTATTCTGGGTTTTTTCAATTGGTCCAACCGTTTAGGAGATGGAGGCACTCAAAGTGTAGGACTTTTAAAGTTTTGAACCAATTTTATCGATGAAGATAAAGAGATAGAGGGTGGGTCTTAGAGACATTCCTATTCCACTTTTTGATGGTCTTTAAGAATCCGAAGTGAGAATTTCAAAAATTCAATATTTTTCAATACACACGCATAGACTTTGTCTCCATAGGACTGCTGCCCCCAAAAGTTTACTTGTGCACTAAAAAATTTTGGATTTTTGAAATTCTGACTTCGGATTCTTAAATACCATCAAAAAGTGGAATAGGAATGTCTCTAAGACCCAGCCTCTATCTCTTTGTCTTCATCGATAAAATTGGGTTCATAACTTCAAAAGTTATACAATTTCAGTGCCTGTATCTCCTAAACCGTTGGATCAATTGAAAAACCACCAAGAATAAAAGATTTTTCAAATATCGGGTACAATCTGAAAATATCATTGAAAATAAGAGTTCCCATTTGAAATTTTTCGAGATATTAGACCGTTCCGGGATTTTGTATTCACCCGCTATAAATTAATTCATTGTCGGGCCCTCTTAGATATTACGGCTCCAAGACAATTGTCTTTTTGGCCGATCACTCACTAAGAATGGGGCCTATGTTATCTTTTCTTCAACTCAATTTTTTTTTTCTCTGAAATGGGCTTATAAACTCATGATTCGAGAAGATTGGTTAAAATTTGAAAGAAAAAAAAGTTCCGTATATACGCCTGTGATCAATTTTGTGCAGCTAACTCCTCCAAAATGACAAATATCAAAAACAAATGAAATTAATACAATGATAGAAGGCTTTCACGTATTTTTATGACAATGGATTAAGCCCTTATAGAGTTATTAATTTTTTTTCTGAAGAAATGGCTATAGCATTCATCTACCAGCGAACAAAAGTAAAAAATAAAAAAAAAATAAAAATCCTCTCATGAGACGAATAATTTTTGTAAATAAATTATTTGGCACTGATGAGCCAATCTTGACTTATTAATGTTCCCAAGAGAAAAAAAATAAATTTTCCCATGACTTAATGGAAGGCCTGTGCGAATGTTACATTCCAATCATTTCAATTTAATTTTCATTGAAGTCGACTTTGAAATTTTGCAAAGTTTTTCATCTGTATATATGTGAGATCAATTTTGTTAAGAAGCGGCTGACAGCCGAACCAAATGACGGTTTGAAATTAATACATGTAGACTGATAGACGGTGCCTTGACATATTTTTATGTCTTTTTAAGAGATACTTTTTTTTCTAATTGTTCATACCACCGAACAAAATTAAAAAATACCACATGTATGCACTGTGGTATACAAAATAAAAAAATGTTCATGATTCGCGAAGATATGTTGGAATTTCGCGAAAAAATCCAGTACGTATTGCGTATATTCCTATGTGACCAAATTACCTAATTTTATGCAGCTAACTCCTCCGAAAACTTGAGATTGAATAATTTTGGACTATAAATTGACGGGAGAGATAACTGAACCATCTGGGAGATATTGCAGTTTTTTTTATTTATACAAAATAATAACAATTTGCCCATATCTATCGAAATAACAGAATACTCTGAATAAAATCTCTATGAAAATATCTTCTAAATTCCACATTGCTATAGTTGACATTTGAGACTGCAAAATTGGATAAGAAGAATTAAATTTAGGTCATTGTGGGATGTACCATTTCACCATTTCAATGTATTTACTGTAGTTGGACCTTTGTGAACGGATCAATGATGTTTTGTTGTATTGGTGGAATACACTGAGGGGGATAATACTTGGTTATTGCACCCCAGTGAGTTACTTCTTGCATCCAAATTCCTTCAAGATTCTTCTTCTTACATCAAGTTCATTTATGGTTCCAGAGATGAGAAAATTTCAAGACAAATAAATAAAAATGTTTTTTGAGTATTTCATTCATCATCAGTAATGATTTTTTTTCCCATTCCACCAGTACAACAAAACATCTTTGGCCAGTCAACCAAATTCCAACTAAATATGGACTTTTCAAGCGAATTTATTGACTGTATTTAGAATTTATTATTTATAATTATATTCAAGAATGAATGTATAGGCTTCATAATAATAACAACTGTAAATTAATTTTTATTATTTCTCCACTGTTTTCTCGTCATTATCGTTCATCCGCAAGTGACGTCATCTTCTTTCTCTAATGGCAATTACTTGTTGTCATTAACTCCCTATTTACATAAGAACATTATTCTATTTTAAGAAACGTCGTAATTTCTGCTCTATTATTAGTGTTCATTTGATGAATCCACATTTTAATTTTTTGAAATGTAGACTAGTGAATATGGTATGTATTAAACGATGGATTCAGTGATATTGTCAACGTAAGAAGGCTCAAAGGATTAGAAAAGTTTCACTTTATTCGGAAACGATGCACCCGTGACAAAGACTAATAAGAGATGAGCCCACCATGACCACGACTGCGCTCGTGGATTCTTGATGAAGCAAAAATATGATCTTCGAATGTCATCTCTTTACATGCAATACCAGGCGTCTTGATTTTACCGCATTTTGTTCCGATTTTCAGTTTTCCATCCCGATTTATATAAAATACCTCCACTTACCGGAAAAGGGTAGATATAACTCATGGATCGATATGTGTAAAATTATAGTACACACTGATTTGTGTTATCGCATGCTATCAAGTGATAGAGTTTGAAGGTCAGCATTCTATCAACTGATAACTGATTTTTCAGTGTAGAGTCGACGTACTCAATATTAAAAAAAAAAAAAAAAAAATCATCTTATGATGCTTGTCAATTTCAATAAAATTTTATTTTGAAGATATTTTTTTATTATATACTATACAAAAAATTGTGTATTGTAGTTACACAAGCACTCCACTCACCCCCCCCCCTCCTTCCATCTTCAGTACCCCGTCCCGATTTTTGAACTGAAAAATCTGATCATGTGGCTGACTCGAGTGTGTCAGGTTGCTTGGATATCTGGACAGGCCCCTAAGCAATGGCAGACAGGAATTGTGATCCCTATCTTCAAAAAGGGAGATCAGAGAGATTGCAACAACTATCGAGGCATCTCTTTGCTCAGCATTCCTGGGAAAGTGTACGCTAAGTGTCTGGAGAAGAGAAGTCGGGAAATAGTCGACTCCAAACTGTCGGGGGAGCAGTGTGGTTTCCGACCTGGCCGAAGCACGACGGATCACATCTTTGCTCTAAGGCAAATCTTTGAGAAATCCTGGGAGTATGCAAAAGAGGTCTACGCTTGCTTTGTGGACCTCGAAAAAGCATATGACAGAGTTCCTCGGGAGAAGCTCTGGCAAGTGTTGCAAGAGTATGGAGTGGATGGGCAATTACTGGTTGCTATCATGTCTCTGTACGAAAGCTCTGAGATGTGTGTCCGGATAAATGGCATTAAGTCAAGACCGTTCACCGTGGGTGTTGGACTCCGCCAAGGGTGCGTACTGTCGCCCATCTTGTTCATTATCTTTATGGACTGGATAGACAGGGGCAGCCGAGGCGATGAGCGTGTTTGTGTGGGCGACTGCCTGGTGGAGAGGTTGCTCTTTGCGGACGACCTTGTCCTGCTTGGGTCTTCTCACACGAACCTTCAGCATGCACTAGACCGGTTTGCAGCCAAATGTGAAGAAGCTGGGATGAAGATCAGTGTGGCTAAAACCGAAGCTCTGGTTCTTTCAAGACAGCCTGCTCAGTGCGCTCTCCATGTTAGGGGAGCCTCATTGAGACAGGTGGAGAAGTTCAAGTATCTCGGGATTGCATTCACGAGTGATGGACGGCAGGAGAAAGAATTGGATGCTCGGATCGGTGCAGCAAGCTGTGTCAGACGTGAACTGTGGCGATCCGTGGTAACGAAACGAGAGCTGGGTAACAAAGCCAAGCTCTCCGTCTTCAAATCTATCTTTGTCCCCATTCTCACCTATGGTCATGAGGCTTGGGTAATGACCGAAAGAGTGCGATCGCGGGTACAAGCGGCCGAAATGAGATTCCTGAGAGGTGTGGCAGGTGTTACCCTACTAGATAGAGTGTACAGCAGCACAATAAGGGAATCTTTAGGTGTTGAGCCGCTACTTCTCCGCATTGAGAGATCTCAGTTGCGCTGGTATGGCCACGTGATACGGATGCCGCAAACTAGTCTTCCTAGGCAGTTGTTATTTTCCAAGCCGGTGGGTAAGAGACCAAGGGGTCGGCCTAGAACCAGGTGGCTAGACTACATGGAGAATCTGGGTTCGAGTCGCTTGGATATTACCAGGGAGGACATGCGCCTGATGGCGGAAGATCGCGATCGCTGGAGATCCTCCATAGGGCTGCTGCCCCCGCGACCCTAACGGATAAGCGGGTTTGAAAAGTAAGTAAGTAAGTAAGTAAGTAAGTAAGTAAGTAAAAATCTGATCATCTTAATATATCAAGCACGTGCTCTGCTAGCTAAAAATTTTTTAGGAATGTCTTCTTATGGCATTCCACATATTTTCGACGGGAAAGAAGCTGGGGATTAGGCGGGTCATTAAGCAGTGGTTCTTAACCGCTTTCAAGTCGCAGAACATTTTTTATTCTAAAAAAAATTGGTGGAATACTTGTAACAAATTCGCGGAACACCAGTCATAAAGTAATATAAAAGCTGACGTGAGCATTTTTTTTAAATAGACTTATACAATTTTACGGAACTCTTGTAGCATCTTCACGTAACATGACGAAAACCA
>JAHWFO010042544.1:461932-483775 GCA_023313115.1 Rhysida immarginata | reverse complement strand
GACGTCTATGATCACAGTATTCTACCCGTATACCCTTTTCCTTCCGTCTATTATTAAAAAATGCGCATTTTCTAACGCCAATATAAAGAAGCCTTATGCCCCTCAAGAATGATCACGAGTTTATAAGGCTTTTGCCTTACTATTCAATAGCACTTCATGATTTTACGGGTTGGAGAAGCATACCTCTCGAGAATCAATGATAGATTTGCTTTTCACATTTCATAGACGTCAGACTAATTGCTTCAAATTCTAGCAGAGAATGCCAAGAAGAATGGCAGGTCCATTTCTTTCTGGCTATGCTCTAGTCAAGTCTCTGCTGTCAAAGATACAGCTCTGGAACATGCACTCGCTGTATACCTTCAAGCAATATTTCGGGATTTCGATAGCCACCTGTCAACATAAAAACCCTCTGATCAGATCTTTATAGCATTTTCCAGCATAATACTATCACGGATACGGGTTTTAGAGTGGCTGTTGCCGATTGTTTTCGATGGTGCATGTTTGATATGATGCCATGAGAAAGCGTTTCGAGTCTTCGAGAACCGTCAGTCAGAGAGAGCATTATTCTTGAAGCATGGAGGGAAACTTCCTCAAGATGATTTCGCAGAATTTTTGCTTCAATGGCATCAAGACTGTAAGAATGCATTCGTGCTCTTGCCAGTTCTTAATGAACTTGCTTATTTGTGATGGGTGCAAGCCTTTCTGAATAAAGCGAAATTTCTCTAATCATTTCATCCTTGTTGATTGACCAAACATCAACGCATAATTATCGTTTCGTGATATGACATTTTTCAGTTCCGCTAGTGCAATTTTAAATAAAATTGTAATTAAAAAACAAAATTGTGAGTGGTCACGCAAAATAACTGAAGGGATTGGAAATTTCTTTTTTTTGTTTTTTTTTGGGGGCGATTTACAATCGTTGGACTTTCAACTTTTAGCCTAAATAGAACATTTTTAGAGTGAAGATTTTTTTTTTATTAATTTTTTTCTCAGAGCTGCATACCATGTTCGTACACATCTTCAATCTTTAAAGACGTTTTTCTCGGAATCTATTATTTTCATTTTAGGTCCCTTTTTCGCGTGACCACTCACAATTAAAAAAGACGATATTTTGAATATTATCAAAAATTCAAAATTTTATTGCAATTTATTTATTTATTATTTGCTCCCATAGCAATGCGAGCAAATACGAGCAAATAAACAAAGACGGCAATAAGCAAGCCACTTTTCATGGAAGTTGCATGGAATTTTTTTTTTACAAATTAAAGCACTGTTTCATACAGATTGTGGTATGCTGAATACAAAATCGTTGTTAAATTTATTGGAAATATTAATGAAACCTATTAAAATTGGCGCTAAAAACGTGAAACCACGCTTCCCAACGAAAACGATATCTGACGTCACTTTCCACCAAACCGAGGCCAACGAGAGACAGCAAAAGTCACCTGACCATCGGGGTCCGGGCAACAATCCATCCTTCATTGTTTCCAACAATCGAAAAAAATGCAGATTGTTAAAATCCAAGATGGAGACAATGAAAGATGAATTGTTGGCCGGATCCCGATGGTGACTTTTGAGTTCCCTGGCCTGTCTCTCGTTGGCCTCGCCACCAAACGCAATGATTTTATGTGCATGTGAAGCTCGATCTGATGATTAAGCATTGTTGGGTGTAAGCTTTAACCATTGTTGGCGATAATTTCGAGCAGGCAAGTGACATCATAATACTCATAGCCAAAGCCAACTAGAAAGACAGGCCGGGGCACTGAAAAGTTACATGACCAAGATAAATCGAGCAACAATCCAATCTTCATTGTTTCCAACAAACGAAAAAACACTGATTGTTGAGATGCAAGATAGAAACAATGATGGTTAGATTGTTGCTAGATCTACTTTTGGTCATGTGACTTTTAAGTGCCCCGGCCTGTCTTTTTCGTCGGCTACGACCAACACCTCCTAGACAGAAAGCCTCACAACTGAAACGTCATATATTGTTACATCATCATAATTCGACCATTGTTGATCATATTTCTACCACGGTCTATAGATATTCATGGTCATCGAGCTTCGGCCATTTTCCATTGTTTCGAGAAGCTAAGGAAAACAGATCGCGCCAGGTGCCACATAGATCGCACTATTCCCGACCGCAACCTGCAATAGAGATTTTCATTGAAACTGAATACGAAAGTAAAGTTTCTGTCTGCCGATAGGGTGGCGCTGCAGGCGCAGTTGGGCAGATTGTGCATGAAGCGCCACTTTTCAATAGAGTTCCCGCCCTACCGGGAGCTAGAAACTTTAGCTTCATTTTAACAATGGAGCTCGATGACCATGAATATCTATAGACCGTGATTTCTACCAATCATAAGCCCTAAATTTGGTCGACTTATGATGATGTAACAATGCATGACTTTTCAGTTGTGAGGCTTTCTTTCAAGGAGATGTTGCTACGACTCACAGCGAGGCCAACGAGAGAGAGGCCAGGGCACTCAAAAATCACATGAACATCGGGGTCCGGCCAACAATTCATCCTTCATTGTCTCCATCTTGGATTTTAACAATCATTAATTTTTCGTTTGTTGTTGGAAACAATGAAGGATGGATTGTTGCCCGATGATCATGTGACTTTTGAGTGCCCTGGCCTGCCCAACGCCTCCTAAAGATAAGGCCTGAGCGCGAAAACGTCAGACATTATTACATCATCATCCGAAGATACGTTTAATCGCATTTCAGGGCTTATTATTGGTAGAAATGCGATTAAACGTATCTTCGGATGACGATGTAACAATGTATGACGTTTTCGCGCTCAGGCCTTATCTTCAGGAGGCGTTGGCCTGTCTCTCGTTGGCCTCGACTCACAGCGAGGCTAACGAGAAATACTGGCTCCGGCACTGAAAAGTCACCTGACCAAGATAGGTCTATTAACAATCCAACCTTCATTGTTTCCAACAAAGGAAAAAACACTGATTGTTAAAATACAAGATAGAAACAATAAAAGTTACATTGTTAATAGATCTCTCTTGGTCAGGTGACTTTTCAGTGCCGTAGCCTGTCTTTCTCGTTAGCCTCGACTCACAGGCTATGATGTACCTTTTTCTTGTGGTGTCAATTTTAATATTTTTTTAAAAAATAACTATGAGTATTTTTCACAAAAGAATTATTATTCTTTTATATTGATAACGAATGCTATAGAAAACAATAATTTAAAATTTTCATGCAACTTCCCCATTGTCCCGTTATTATTCTCAATTTACAATTATTAAATTCATTTCAATAATAGCTGAAATATTAGTGGAAAATTATTTTTGTTATTTTTTATGCTCTCTTTATATCTTACAATGTATTAAATAAATAAATAAAAAAATAAATAAATAAAATAAATAAAGAAATAAAAGATACTGTTAAGTGAAAAAAAAAAAAGTTGGCATTGCGTGTGAGGAAGTACATTTTTTCGGTGGGAAACAAAAATTTGGAATTTCCTTCAGAATGACCCACTATGACGAGCCAACTTGGAATAAAAGAGGGAAAAAAACATCCAGTTCGTGTTAAATAATGAAAAAGAAATGTATGATATCCAGAAGAGAGAACAAAAAAATCGAGGGATTCCAAACAAGATGATAACGATCACGTGACGCCGATAATGACACGAAAGCCTTCAAAATCCTCAATATCACGACTTTTAATTTCGCTCGGTTCGTTGCGGTGGGAGTTCCTTCTCGGGGCTAATCGCAGGTTTAAACAACGGCGAAGAGAAGAAAGAACAAATTAAAAAAAAAAAAAAAAAAAGCGAAAACTACTTAAAATGCTTGGAATATTTTCCCCTGAACGCAGAGAAAAAATCCCACACCGTTCCTCTTTAAACGCCAAGGTTACTGGGTTCGATCGTTGGCGTCGGGGGCTGGTCACCAATGACGTTTTCATGTATAGTTCGTGGTGGGTGTTACTCTGAGTGATATCCGAACAGAAAAAAAAAACCCTCGGCATCAATAAAAAAAAAATGAAAAATGAAGGAGTTTGAACTTCGACGTGTGTTTGAATTAGTTAATCCCTCCCATTTTCTTTTTCTGTATAAATACATTTCGAAAGAGCGAAAGGAAATGCAATGAAACTTGACGAGTACACGATTCGAATTTTTATCAGCTTTGAATTGAAATCTGAACACGAAATGAGTTCAATCTCCGAAGAGATTAAAGATTCGATGTATTTTAGTGAAAAAAAAAAAGGATTTTCATTCCAAACAAAAAAAAAAACATACGAATAAAATAAAAATCAAAAACCTTTTCTCAGCATCCATCGACAAGACTCCTTGAAAAAAATCCTCTCCGCTAGTATTCAGCGCAAAAATATTAGTAAACTAAATTTGTTAAATTTCCTGACTTCATATTCACTTCCAAGAGATACTAGTGCAGCAGATACTAGATTTTTTTTCTCTTTCCCTTCAAAATCGGAAGACGTCGTCCGACACCCGCAAGGAACTGCAAAGTGTGGCTAAAAGCCAAGTTGCTGGGATCCGATGGGTTCCTTGATCAGCAGCAATAAACGATGACGTCACCAGAAGAGAGGAAATCGACAAAAAGGAGAACAGGATGTCGTTTAAAGGCGTTTTAAAAGCAGCGTCTCCAAAATACCAAATGGACTTTAATTCATCTTTGGATGAAACGTCCCCCTTATTGAAGTCGACGGAACTTAAAAAAAAAATTTAAAAATTTATTTATCTTGAAAACCCAATAAAAAAAAAAAGAAAGCTTCAAGCCATTGCATCGAGAAAGGCCCCCAATAAAGACACGGATCTACAATAGCAAGACCTTCCAGCAACTCTACACCAAACTCTTAAAAATCGGATAAGGAAGTGAAGTCATAAACGAGACGACGACCTCCATTGGCGTTTGAAAATCACGTGACGCAACTGGAACAAATTAGACCACCACTCCAGAGTACTCAAGAAAGAAGAGATGCCAAATGGATCGGAAAAGATATTCCAAAGAAGAATCTGGAATGAAGCCAGTGCGCCAAAGAACAATGCAAGGACGACTTAAAAAGGATAGCCAGGTATGATCGGCACAGGAAATGACTTCGATCAATAACGCAGTTAAAGAGTCCATCGATAAATGACGAGGTATGTTGACTCACTCAAAGAATTTACACACCTGGACAGGCGAATCGATAGAGTAACATGAGTCAATCTTATGAATGACACACGTGCCATAAGAAGTCAGTCACACGTGACCACGATACACTCGTAATTGGGCAACTTGGCGCCAAACATCGATCGGCAAAAGCCAGACCATGCATAACGAATCAATTCTTAATGTCCCTTGTGAATGCAAATCGATCACGAGGGAAATGAAGTAGACGTCATCTTCCAGGCTTGGTCAGTTGATAGCGATATTGACACTACGAATCTATCAAAGATGGACATTCTAAAGATGTAATCCGTGGTGCTTCGACGGGATCGGAAACCACATTGCTCTTCTGACATTTTGGAGTCACAAGCTCTGCAAAAGAGACCAGCCCTCTACTCTATTGCACAACAGTGGATTTGCAAGACAAACCTCTGCTGTAAGAGTGAAGTTTATCTACCGAAACGATGAGAACTCCCCTGTCCTATGTTACGTTAAATCTTCACCGACAAGCGCTCAACCGCTACTTCTGGTTATGGGGGCTTCTTAAAGGATCGGGTTACCGCGATAAACCCGTAAACCTACCACAGCTGAAAGAGAGCATTCGTCCGCATGTTCTAGGGATTAACGCGGGCTTACATTAAAGAGCGATAAAGACGGTTTTACGAATGGAAAGCATTCTAGAAACACAAGGGGAACACATTGAACATTTGTACAGGGATTTGTCAGGGTGTAGCACCACCTATCGGCGACCTTTAGTGCAGATTTTATTTAATGCATGACGAGCGCATCATCTGCATTGTGTGTTCTTCGAGTTTCGTGTCATCTGCGCCAGTACAACGCCCTCACCATTGTGCATACATTCCTGACCATGGGGTTTCGATTTCTTAAATTAAAAAATTATTTAAACAATTCCCGCTAGGGTGATATTTGGCGCTAATGTCGCTTTAATTTGCATATTGGATAGGCAGTGACACAACGAGTATACACCGCAATCTTTATGCAAGATGGGGCACATCCTCAGACCTATTGAAATGTGCAAAGGTTATATGCGTCACTACTTCACTGATGAGAGGGTAATTACCCGATCATTTCCAACAGCATGGTCACTACGATCACCAGATTTGACACCTTTTAATTTCCGGTTAAAGGGGCTTGTTTATCCAGACGATGTTGCCAACTTAGCTGCTTTAAAAGAACGAATCACGCTAGAATGTGCGAGAATACGCTTTACAGCAGGAAGATGGAGGGTACTTACTATAAACTCCACATAATTTTACTCTGCGTACTGATTAACTGCACAAAGGCAGTGAATGTAGCATTTCTGCGCAATATCTTTTAAGTCACAGGCGGTAACATTGTAGCCTATGGACAGCTCAACACGAAATTTGCAGCAGTGCACTGGCGAAACTGATGCAACTGCCGACTTTCCACTATTTCTCATTAGTCTGCTAACTCTCCATGATCTCCAGTTACTGCTCATTTTTATAAATCCTGGCGTTTTGTTTCTGTTTAACTTCTGTTTATTGTCCGCATTTATTTGATGACCTAAGCAAAAAGCAAATTAAAGCAGCATTAGCGCCAAATGTCACCCTAGCGGGAAATTTTGAACTAAATTTTTTTATTTAAGAAATCGAAATCCCATGGTCTAGAATATGTATGCATATCAGATTTGGTTGCATATAGACCGAAATTTTTGGATACAGGTCTCTAAACATCCTGTATACGAGAATATGGACATGCTCTTTGGTATGATGTATTTCCATGGAAAATAACAAACCATATATTGGTTTCATTCAGTTTCACTGTTTATCTTCCTGTTTCACTGGTATCTTCCTGTACCGCTTCACTTAACACCTTTAACTGGCCCATGTCCACTCTCTCCAGAGTGCATGATTCACAAAGCATATAACAAAGCCTATGAATAATAGAACAATTTTCAGATTAATAAAAGAATAATTTCTTTATTGCACATCCGTTCACGACAGGCATGGGCAACCTTTTGGCACCCGCGGGGCCGCATTATAATTTTTCCAAGCGACCGCAGGCCGCACGACTTCCTCTAATCCGAAGACCGCACTACCAAATATCAAGCATTGCATCATAATCTAGCTACAGAATTAGTAATCTACTTTATTCACAAGAGGCTTCTTCCTTTAATTTTATTTCTTCTCTACGAGAATTCAAAAATGGACAAAACCAACCCAGCTCGTCGTCATCGACACGGGTCGCAATTCGTTAATTGCTTTTGGCGAGTCAAATGGCGCCTTTTATTCGATTAAATGCTGCGCACGCTAATTACTCGTCGATTTCCTTTTCAACATTTTCTTTCTTCTTCTCTTTTAACATTTTTAATTTGCTCGGAGAACAACAGGAAGGGCAATGGGAAGAGGAGCGCACAGGAAATTGAATCTTCCGACGCAAAGAAAAAAAAACGCGAGGACAATGGACTTACTCATTTTTTTATATTCATTAATTAAATAATAATAATAATAATAATAATAATAATAATAATAATAATAGTGAATGAAAACTAATCAGTTCTATCTAATTAATCCAAATCCTGGTTAAGCTCCCTTGAGACGTTTTATCGTGTGATCGTTATCATAGACGGTCATCGATGACGGTCATCCAATTAGAAATTAATAACAAGAAATTAATCCCCCCGAGGAGATATAGGAAAAGAGCAGAAACCCTGAGTTCATTTATTTTTTGCTCTTTTTATCCGTACTATTTAATTCCGATTTTTTTAAACCAAAAAGTTAATGTTCTCGAACTTACGTATTTAGAAAATTGACAATTGCTCGATTTTCTTTCGTTTATCATCATATCCGATCGAATGACATATCACATGCCATGTGTTGCCGCTTTAAAAAAAAAAAAAACCTCGTGACCGCAACCCCCGTAACTTCGACCCCACTGGGAAAATTTGGCCCAAACTTCATAAAAAATATAAATCTTTCTTAAAGGAATCTGCATACGGAATCGACAGATCCCTACAACTCCCACACCTGTAACTGTGGCCCCAATGGGTCAATCAAAGCCAAACTAAACAGTGAAGTAACACATGCCCATAGTAAGCTAATTCCGAGTTTCATCCTTCTACGTCAAACAATGTAGAAAATGTGAAGGGGACATGGACATACGAACAAATCACCTCCATCTAGCCTACAGGCTATTCCATAAATTCCATTTTCAAATAGGTGTCTTCTCGAGTAGCACAATTATCATTCGGAATTACCCAACAAAAAGGGTTTTGAGAATGTTTTACTTTTTAATATAAATCCTATTTTCATAGACGCCTTTAAGTGTTAGGAGTTCAACTTTTTATTTTGCATCAGACTTTCTTTAGTACAGTCAACCAAAGGAAATAATCCACACGAGTTTAATACTTAATATTACATTTCTTGCTAATGTGTTGTTTTAATAGCTTTTTTAATTATAATTATTTCAATTTAATAATCTGAATAATGTTAACTCTGAATATAACATTAAATTATTAAAAATAAATTAATAATGAAACGGTAAAACTTAGAGTAAAATTCAAGTGTGGATTATTTCCCTTTGATGACTGTACAACATTATGGTTCTGCCCCATTGAAGAATTACACTTATTTTGTTTTTTATTGTTTTTTAATTTGTTTTTATCCGATCTGGTTTATTTATAGAGATGTATTATGTAGGCTTCATAAATCCATGTAAAAGAGCAATTTCCGTGGCAGCGATCCCGTGTACCAAGTTGAATGAGGGGCCGATCAAATGGAAGGAGTAATGAATGCAATGCACCAGGCCCCGAAAATCACACAATTATCGCGTTTTGAAATTTGTTTGTGTGTTTGAGTGTGTGCCTGTCTGTGTGTGTGTGCGTGCTGTATAAAATTTTTATGCCAATTATTAAAACCACAGTGATGCTGATAACTAGATTTGTAAGTTTTATTATCTCAATATAAAGATTTTTTTAGTTTGGAGGCCCCAGTAATGTCGTTGCGCACGGGCCCTGACATATACAGGGTGTATCAGGTTTGATGGTCATAAAGTACCTAGCGTGATACTTTGCATGATTACAAACTTAAAGTTCCTTATGCAAAATGTTCAAAACTCAAATGTTAAGGGTTTGCTGAAAACCTGTCGAAAACGTCATTTAATCTCAACAATTGCCGCCGATTTAACTGTAATCGCCCCTTTGAATTTAATGAACTGCTGGTGCGGAAAGTTCATAAATGACGTAACGACGCAATTTAAATTTTGAGTTTTCGACATTTTCGATAAGGAACTTTAAGTTTGTAATCATGCAAAGGATCACGCTAGGTACTTTATGACCATCGAACCTGATACACTCTGTATCTATCAGGGTAGAAGACCGGCCTTAATCATTATTATTCACTACATATTTGTATTAAGTTTACATACCATCCCGGGTACCAAAGGTTCTGGGTACACCAATGGCTGAAGGTGATTTCAATAAAAACGAGTCTCACCAGGGAATGAAAATAGAAAATAACCAAATTTGAAGTTAAAAAGACAATTCAGTAACCAGATTAAATAAATAATTTATACGCTCAAGATATAAATGAAGAACTGATAAAATTGTAAATACATATAAATGTTATTTTTCATTAATTTTAAATTTAAGAAGTGTAAACGATATACAGGGTGAGTCAAAAGTCTGTTACCCCCCATACAATTTCAATACGAGTGGAGATACAACAAATCCATTGCAGGTAACGTATAGGAAGTTAGGTAGGGGCTAAACAATGGTGGTAGTGTAAGTGTACCTTTAACTTCAAATTTTGTAACCTTGCAATTTGTAATTGTAATTTTGTAACTGTTACAGATAGAGAAAAATTTCCAATTGTACAGCTCAAAACAATGATTTTTAACAATCAGTACGCCGTGCAGTACCAACGCCTCCTAAAGATAAGGCCTGAGCGCGAAAACGTCATACATTGTTACATCATCATCCGAAGATACGTTTAATCGCATTACTACCAATAATAAGCCCTGAAATGCAATTAAACGTATCTTCGGATGATGATGTAACAATGTATGATGTTTTTGATTTTTTTTCTTTGGGGATACATCAAGGAGAAGATGTATGCCACTGTACCAGTATCAGTAAATGATTTGAAACAACGAATTCAGCAGGCTTGTCCAGACATAACACCCATCATGATGTTAAATGTGATAGGTTCTGTGAAATACCGTGCACAGTTATGCATTGCCGATTACTGCAGAAGGTCACCACATTGAGTAATTCATTGACAAATTTAGCTGAAATTTCATTTTGTTGTAGTGGGTTTATTTTTACGTTTATTTTTAATCTTTTTTTATATTAAAATCAGCGTTTTGAACTCTACAACTGTATAATTGGGAAATTTTCTCTACCTGTAACGGTTACAAATTGCAAGGTGCAAAATTCGAGGTCAAAGGTCAAATTTGACACCACCATTGCTTAGCCCCTACCCAACTTCCTATATGTTACCTGCAACAGATTTGTTCTATCCCTAATCGTTTTGAAATTGTATTGGGGGTAACAGATTTTTGACTCACCTGTATTCAAAATTTTTTAGTGCACAAGTAAACTTTTGGGGGCAGCAGTCCTATGGAGACAAGAGTCTATGCGTGTGTATTGAAAAATATTGGATTTTTGAAACTCTGACTTGGGATTCTTAAAGACCATTAAGAAGTAGAATAGGAACGTCTACCGTAAGACCCACTCTCTATCTCTTTGTCTTCATCGATAAAATTGAGTTCAAAACTTTAAAAGTTCCACACTTTGAGGGCCTCTATCTCCTAAACGGTTGGATCAATTGAAAAAACTCCAAGAATAAAACATTTCTCGAATATTGTGTACAATCTGAATATACCATTAAAAATAGGGGTCCCGACTTAAGATCTCAAAGTTACTCCTACCCCCCCCCTACAAGGCTGGTTCCCTCACAAGGAGGGGTAATTTTTTAACTAATGAATTTCCCCCGCGAAATAATTCACTTTTGATTTTGGACATTTTTTCGTAATGCTTAGTTTCGGAGATATTCAGTTGTCTCAAGACCAATGCCTCACCCTGTATAAAGATGCTATAACAAAATTAAGTTAAATTTGATGCTCTAGGATTTTAAACAAAGGGTCCATATCCAAGAACTATGTTAATACTAAAATTTTTATGGTATTTCTCATTTTTAGCCAATATATCTACTGTCATATTCGATAATTTTTGTTTGGTAGAGAAATTTTCTGTTTATCATTATGTATTTCAGTCTATCGACATTTATAATGTCTGTGCTGCACATTAGTCTTTTATTTATTTATTTATTTATTTGCGCTATTTCATTCCAATATCAATCTCGTAATATTTCTTAACTTCAGCAAGAGTGAGGATTTTAACTAGTATTTTATTATTACAATTTTTTTCCTGAGTAGCAAGTATAATTTTCTAATTGCTTATGATTAAAAAGCGCGGACAATGACTGCTATTTCCCTGAAGTTTATCTTTTTTTATCACAAGACAATAATATTTTGAAGTGTTTCACCTAAAGTTAGACAAGTCAACCTATGGATCAAATTTAAGGCTGCTTGATTAGTTTTTCGAGATTTACGTTTACATTAGAAATCAATTTGGATAAAGGAAAATTTGCGACCGAATAATACTTGCTATTTTCTATGCTGTAGAAGCTTAAGCAACTAGGAAATACCACTTACTTACTATCCCGGAACAAAAAATAAATAAATAAATAAACATGCTACACGGAACAAATCGTCAAACAGACAAATTAATCGTCTTCATTGTACTTTGGACTCTTGGAAGAATGAGTGTTTATTAATTAATTAGCACATTTATGGAACCATTTGTAATATTTGGGACGATAAGGGCTCAATATCGGTCGAATTGGAATCATTACCTCACTTTTATTTCATAGAAGATGGCAACAAAACTTAAACATTTGCGAAAAGGGAAGTCTACGCTTTGATAATTAAGTAGCGGAAGAATGGTTTTACGATGTCAGTCTGTCCTCTTCATAATTTATGAGGTAGAAGGGTGAAATTCGGAATGTAGCTTACTATGGGCATGTCCATCTTCACTATTTAGTTTGGAGTCGGAATTATGGGGGTGGGAGTTAGAGGGGACCAAGTGATCTTTGTGGTATTTAGGTATGTAAAGGAGTGAAATCCAATATGCAGATTCGTCTAGGCAAAATCTACATTACTATTAAGTTTGGGCCAAATTGTCCCAGTGGGATCGGAGTTGTGGGGGTGGCAATTACTTGGTCTTTAGAACTATGGCAATACATGGCGTGTGATATATCATTCGATCGAAAATGATGAGAAAGGAATGATACGGTTCTTTTATATTTTCTAAATACTACGTTCGAAGAAATCAAAGTTTTGATAAAAAAAAAAAATTGGGGGGTTAAAAAGTGCAGATGTAGGGGTAAAAATAGGTGAACTCAAGACTTCCGCTACCTTCCTCGGGAGGATTAATTTCTTGTTGAACAATTATTTTCAGAAGTCTTTTAGTAGCAAAATAACTGAGGTACATTGTATAATTTTCGATTCAAACTCCGGCATAAGCTCGACTAATTCCAAACTTGCAATGACATAACGCAGTCACGAAGAAAATATCGAAACAAGCTTTTCTTTAGTTTTTGTTCCTGGGTGATACGTGTTATTTCTTAATTGCTTATGCCCTCAATTTAGGGTACAATCTTATTTTTCAATATTTTTAGTTTTACGTATCCACGGTACAAATATCAAAAAAAATATTCATTTTTCTTGTGTATAACCTGAATACATGATGAATTTTGAGTCTTAGATTGTTTTTTTCTCACTTTATGTACACGAAATAACGCAAATTAACTGTCACGATCACTATCGTCTTAGTCTTTGAGGCAATTTTCGGACTATTTTCATCAAAATCTCTGCTAGAGAGATAAATCAAACGACGAGTGAGGCGACAGGCCCATCAAACTCATCATTTCAAAATTTTATGGACATAAATGGCCACTCACCTGAGAGGTTGTGTGTGATGGTTTGGACACATGGACAGCATGTTCACCCGGTTGCCGTCTTCTCTATCCATCAGGGCAAGTTCACTCAGAGTCACGATCTTGTGATCTTCCGTGATCTCCATCTGCAAAAGAAGAAGAACGCAGATGACATCGTCCATTTCTCCAAACAGATTAAATGCGTACAACTCCTTGCCTAAAAATTAGAATAACAGTATTCACGTCCTGAAGTTAAATTAATATACAAGACTGAGCTTATTAGAACGTTATTGACCATTATTTATGGCTGATATTAGATCAAATTTGTTGATTACCAAAATCAGCTCCTGCTTAATTTGTGGGGATCCAACTTTCATTAGGTTCCATAAATTTTCAATTGGATTAATGTCTGGTGAATTACTTGGACGTGGTACGCACAGATATTCTGTCGTTGAAGCCATTCTTTCGTGGATTTAGCAATATAATTAGAAGCACTATCCTTGCTGTAACAGAAAGGAATCACAGCACACAGATCTCCAGATGATGAGATCATGAAATTGATGACGCATAACTACACCATTTAGGACGCATAACTTTCCTACTCATCTGACGACATACATCCCCATGACTGAGGCAACAAATTTCACTGATTTCCATATACACTACGTGATCAAAGGAGTTGGGACACCCCTGTGAACACCTGGGGTGTTTCTCCTGGACTGGACGGGGCCCGCTCATCAAGGTGGACGGAAACCTCAATGCTGATGGCTACAGGACCATTCTGGATAACGGGGCACTTCTAGCGCTGTGGGAACACTTCGGTGACGGGCCGTTCCTCTTCCAGCACGACAATGCGCCTTGCCACAAAGCAAGATCCATATCTGACTGGTTTGACCAGATGCGGGTTGAAGAACTGGATTGGCCCGCCCAGAGTCCTGATTTCAACCCCATCGAACATCTTTGGGACGAATTGGAACGACGTGTGAGATCCAGGATGGTTCGCTCTACATCTGTCCAGGAACTGACCACGACACTCCTCGAGGAATGGAGGTCAATACCTGTGGACACATACCGTAAACTTGTGGACAGTATGCCATGTAGGGTGGAGGCAGTGACAGCAGCTCGGGGTGGTCCTACACACTACTGATTGAAGCTTTTTGCGGCTTTACGGTCCCAACTCCTTTGATCATGTAGTGTACGTGACTTCGTCCGGAATAGGACGTTGTTCCAGTCCTTTTGTCCCCAAGTAACTCTTGCCTTGTATCACTTTACACGGGGTCATTAGAGGTTTAATTTTGGGATCTCTGGACTGAAACGCAAATTTACGTAGTCGTCTCTTTGCAGTTCTGCTTGAGACGGTTACTCCACACTTTTTCCACTTACTCATAATGAATAGATTGAACACTTTTGAAACGATACTGCTTCACAATGTTCTTCAGTTGCCTGTCCTGTCTTGCGCTTGCGTCCACATCTCTTTCGATTTCCTGTAAAAGTTGGATCCACCTTTTGCTGCTTTAACACCTTTGCCAGCGTAGACACCGAGCACGTCGTGATTTTCGTAACTCGTACCTGAGTTTATCCAGTTTTATAAAGATCACATATTGTTCAGCCTGAGTTACGAAAAGTTGTAATGCCTTTTATATTAAAAAAGAGAATGGAAATCACTTGCCCCATTTCTGATCACCTACTTGAACAGTTCTGGAAGTGCTCATTCTAATTTATGTCACCTTCAATTTGTTTTGCCCTTGAAAATGTAAAATCTTACTGATTAAGTTCCATTCAAAGTACTCTCAGAACGTAAAATACTATGATACTAATTTTTTTTTAATTGTATAAGTGATCATTGATTTACCTCCCGATGAGAGTCTGCACAGTCGTCGCAGAGGAAGTTGTCGCAGTCGAGGCACTTGTGGTGAGCGAGCACGCCGTCATCGCACTCGTGACAGAGCGAGGTCTGCTCGAGGACTTCCATGACGTTCGTGATGAAGACGTTGGTCTGAAGGGCGGCCACCCCTTCCTCTGGAAGAATGGACTGCTGACGACACAGGGGACACGTCAGCGTCAGACTCTCTGCCGGAATGTACGACAGGAGACAACGTTCGCAGAACGAGTGCAAGCAGGGCAGCACCTGTGAAAAGATCAAGAGCAAAGGTCACGGTTTAGATCAATAAAAAAATCACAGCGGAGTTGGTGGTGATGATGACGACGACCAGGCACTCACCTTTGGCTTCTGGAACCTTCCCATGCAAATGCCACAGTTGAGGAACTGTTTGTCTATCCCCCTGATCATAGACAGCCTAGTGTGGGTGGCCATGTTGAGCACTGGCGATTGTGGACGGGGAGGGCTCCGCCTCGGACCCAACGACGAGGAAAACTGAGAAAGAAAAAGGAAATCGGTTTTGGGCTTGTTTTTGGATTTCTCGAAACGGTTATGACGTCAGCATAGCTTTAAGAGCTGATAATTATAAAGAGTAAGAAAAAAAAAAGCTCCTCGCTTTTCACATCCTCCTGCTTCCTCATTTCCTCAAGAAGCAAAATGTCATGAAAAATCTTTTAAGTAACGGAAACAAACTTTTTATCTGTAATATTATTCCTCAGACGTTGTAGAGAAAAAGAACCCTCCGAACACCATCCCCCGCCTCACCTGTTCCTAATTCTAAACTTTGACCTTCGACCTCGCCAGTTGCAGAGCACATTTTTCGTCACCACCACCGGTCACCTTGCTACTATACGACTACTACTACTACTACGCCACAGACGGAAAGGAATAGCTAGTGAGCGCTGGAGCCGTGAAAGAAACGCAAGCCGAGCACGAGCGACCAATAAGAAACCGTTTTCAAACGCGAGGGGTTGTTGGACTGTCGAACAGTCGAATCCATTCCCAGTCGAACCAACTCTACCTGAACAAGCTTAGCGAAGAATATCAGAAGAAGAAGAAGGAGAAAATATTTATTATCACTCAGTCGACATGCACGTGCGCACGCTCAACAAATCGAACGCTCTCTTCCTCCTCCTTCTCCACCACCCCCGCACAGCGAAATACAATGAACAGATGCGAGTTCCGCATTGGCCTTGGTTGATTTATTTATTTTTAAATTTTTATTTTAAATTCTCCCCCTGACTCCTCGAAATGGATCGACCTTCGAACTCAAAATTATAATAACAACAATCGCTCACAATGAACTAGTGAAGCGGACACCGGCAACAAAAACCTTTTTCCGAGAAACCCCTGCTCAATGGATTTTCAGTTCGACCTGGCAATGAATACTGGCGGTTCCTCGACACGATGAAACAAAATTATATAAAAAAAAAAAACAGAGAAAAACATTCGAAATAAAAATTCGCGAGGAAAAGTGTGTTGAACGCCTTGAATGCCGTTGTTGAATAACTTTTTCTCCCCGTAAACAGAGCAGAACGCCAAGGAAAGCCGAGGAAAGCAGCTCAACCGGAGGCGACCACGTTCATTGTACTTCGATTTTCAAATGCGCATTTTTAACTCCGTTTTTTGATACCCGCTGTGTTTTTTTTCATGTTTGTTTGCCAGAGTTAAGCACATTCTGCTGTTTCGAAACTTGGTTACACTAAGGGCGACTTCGGGATTCGTATACTGAGTCCGACTCCATTCCTAAAACCGCTAATTCGTTAATGGAGACTCACTTTCTAGCAATTTTTTCCTTCTCTTGAAACAGCCTATATGAGATGAGATGAATGCTACGAGAGATGTCAGGGATCTGAAATTTGAGAAACGTTATAGTTCTTCGAAATAATGTAGACTATAACAGCAATGCGGTATGGCTCTTCTTCTTCTCTTTTTTTTTTTTGATCTACTATGCTGCTCTGTTCATTCCGTCACTACAGATCCTATCCAGAGAGACAATTGACAAAAAAAATTTCATTGTTGTAACTAATAGCGTATGGTCACGTTCATGTTCGCTAATTAATTAGCTTCCATCTCGTGCTAGCAGTTCTTTTCCATGAAACGAAGAAAAACAGTGAAATTGAAATTGAACTCCTCGCAAAAATGGTTTTCCAATACTCTAAAGACACTGCAACGGTTATATGAAGGCCGTCAAACATTTCAGGAAGGCAGATTGCGATAGCTTCAATGGAAACACCAAAAACAGTCACAACCGCACGTTCACAACAAGATATTTATTAACCTGGATACATACTTCGGACGCTACGCGTCCATTTTTCGAAAAGACTAATGCTATATAGTACCTCGGAGCTATTTGTATATATTAAGGACCAATCAGGTTCCTTTTACAATTTCAAAGTACAAAAACTAAAGGACCAATCCAGGGGCGTAACTAGGAGGGGGTTCGGGGGGTTCGGACGAACCCCCCCCCCCTTTTATTTCCATGATCTGTTTAAGTTCATTTGTTTTTCTTTTTTTCTACATTTTATCCCCCCCCCCCAACTTTTAAAATCTTAAAGATTAACCAACAAGTCTCCAAAATCCGGAACATTTGCCAACAGGCCTCCATAATCCGGATAAATATTTAACAGGTCTCTAATGTCCGGAAGATTCGCCCTTTAAAATCCGAAAGATTAACCAATAAGTCCTCTAAACAACAGAAGATGATCCTCTATTAGATTTCCAAATCCCAGAAAATTGTTTAATAGATCTCCAAACTCCGGAAGATTTTCCAACTGGCCTCAGTAATCCGGGTGAACATCTAACAGGCCTCCAAAATACGGAAGATTCAATAAGAGGCTTCCAAATTCTGCAAGCTTTGCCAATAGCTCTTCAAAACCCGGAAGATTAACCAACAGGTCTCCAAAATCTAAAGGATTAATCAATAGACCTCCAAAACACTAACAATAGGACTCCAAAACCCGGAAGACCCCTTAGTAGAAATTCAAAATCCGGAAAATTATTTAAAAGGCCTCCAAACACGAAAGATGCTTTATTAGACTTCCAAAATCCGGAAAATATTTAATAGAACTCTAAGATCCGGAAAATTAACCAGCAGGCCTCCAAAATTCGGGAAATTCGTCACCAGGCCTCCAAAATCGAAATGATTAAGCAATAGGCCTCCAAAATACTATTAAAAGAATTCTAAAATCAGAAGACCCCTTAACAAAAATCAATAATCCATAAGATTATTCAATAGGCCTCCAAAATCCGTAATAATAATAAACAGGCCTCCAAGATTCTGAAGATTCCCAAACAAGCCTTCAAAATACTGATTGTGCCTAAAATGCTCTTTGATTCTGGCATTCACTTTCCTACTAGACTATCCAATGTAACAAGCATCACACGTCCCGCAATTCAGTTTATTATACACCTAAGCTCTGGTCCGGTGGTATCTGATCTTTGGCCGATCCCAGGAGCCTCCTGAGAGCATGCGAGCTTTTGTATGAAATATTGTGTCCAAATCTTTTGGCTATCTTATCCAGTCCTCTACTGAGTTGTCTAGTGTATGGAATGACCCAATATTTGGCTCTATCATTTACTGGTTCAAGAGTGGTTGGTTCCAATAGAACATATGCAATCTCATCCGGAAACATACAAGGAAGCCAGACCTGACAGCTATAAGGTCCTCCACAAAACGGACGATTGGAGGAACCTCAATTTCCTAGAGACGTTGGAAATTTGCAAGGAGAAGGGAGACAACCTTCTTAATGGCGACAATGGTCTGATGGATCTGAATGGCGGAGACAATCTGTTTAAACTCGTACGGTTGATCGATTTTTCGACCCTGCTCCCTATGATGACTAGCCTGATGACTCAATGATGTGTCTCTTAGGGTTGAATTTCTTTAGGACTTCCCAGGGTTTCGGACTCTGATGAAGTGCCCTTGGGTTGGACGAATCCCTTAGGATTTTTTGGATTCGACTTGGTCTTATGAATCACCTTATTTGACCCCTGATTGGCTTTACTCTGTTATGTTAATTGTAATTGTATTTTTATTTTTGGAATAGTCATCCATCTGATTAAAGGGATCCTGATTGGTCCTTTATTATCTATGTGTTTGTACTTTAAAATTGTAAAAGGAACCTGATTGGTCCTTAATATATATAAATAGCTCCGAGGTACTATGTAGCATTAGTCTTATTGAAAAATGGACGCATAGCGTCCGGAATACGTATCCAGGTTAATAAATAACTTGTTGTGGACGCGCGATTGTGGCTCTCTTTTTGGTATTTCCATTGATGTTCCTATCCACAGTTAAGGTAACTATTCTTGATTTCTTATGCGACAGCCTTATTGGTAAATAATGAAAAGAGGTGAAGCTTCAGGAAGCGCAAGTTACAAAAAGCGACCTGGTCAACCTCCCTTAACATCGTCGTAGGAACATGCCGCCAGAGTTCGGAAAGCTTTTACCAAGAACCCAGACATGAGTGTTCGTCGAGTGAGTGGCATTCCAGCCAAGGTTAAGAGAGCCGCCTCTGAGCATACGGGATTCCAAAAGCAACGTTCGAAAATGCAATCTCTACGAAAAAAAAATGTTGGTTATTGATAACGAGACGTACTTCCCTTATGATTCAGCACAAGTACCAGGAAGGGATTTTGACCACACTATGGACCCTTTCCTAATTTACTTGCGACCAACAGTTTATTCCAATACTAAATTTCCGAAGAGGCACTTAATCTGAACCAGGATAGAAATGTCTCGGTAATATTTTGCGCAGAAGGGGCCATGAATGCAGCAGTGTATCTGAAGGAATGCATAAAGAAAAGATGGATTCCTTTCAGTAGTTGCATAATTGGTCAAATTTGCTTGAATCTGAAAGATATAAAGAACATGTCTGGAATAACAAATGGTAGTGTTTTTATTTGAACCTACGCGTTTCGAAATACATTTCTTCGGGGTAGGGACGACTACAAAGTAACTCGTATGACAGAACAAATAGGTGAAATAGAAAATAAGAATAAAATATAAATAAATAAATCACAAATGGGCTCTTATATAGGAACTAACATTGTAAGTTGGCCGGGTTTGGTCCAGTTGCCGTCTGGATACGCTGTCTTCTGTCTGGATGGTTGTTGACGATGTTGATTACTGCATCCAGGACGGGGTCTTTTTCGAAACTGGTCTGACCGTTCAGGATTCTGTCCTTAGCGGTTTTTATGTACTTCCTGATTTCCAGGGCTTCATATTTCAAGATCTTCTTAAAGGTTCTCCTCGTCGACCCAATATAGAAGCAACCGCATGTGGGGCACGTAAGTTTGTAAACCCCGCAAGCAGAGAAAACGTCATCAGTGCTCGTCCGTCTTCCTTTAGGATTCAATTCATGTCTGTTCTTGTTTCTGGTCCTGAAGGCAACTCTGACACCTTTATTGCGGAGAATATTAGATATTCTGGATATCTTGGGTCCGGTATACGTGAACGCCACGAACTTCTGGCTGGCTGCAGGGTCTGGTTGGGACACGGAATTGCATTTTGTCCGGTTGTGAATTGAGTGGGCTAAGGCTTTAGAGAAGGAGTTCCTTCTGGCTACCTCGTACGTGAGGTGGAGTTCGTCCTTCCTGTCCTTGTCTGTTATTGGATATGACATTGCTCGGTGGAATAGATGCCTCAGAGGATGGTTGTGGAGATGGTTCGATTAGAAACTGATAATGTTATCGGTGGTGGTGGGTTTTCGGTACACGTTAAATACCAGCCTCTTCCTATCTATGTTTCCGGAAAAGGAAAAGCATGGCAGCATCAGTTTTTTGAATAGCTGTAGTTCAATATTGGGAACATGTGGTGCTGTGCTATATAAAAAAAGTTACAAATGACAGACAAATGAATAACGAAGACAAAATTGAACGAAAACCTGGTTTATTCAGTATAATCAATTACCCCCTCCCCCTCCTTCCTATGATAACTGCACGTGGAAACTCGTGTCCCTGGTTTGAGTACAAGTCGCGAAATTTTCCCTTCCCTTTTCTACTTTGTAATTAGGTTCCATGTGGTTTCATTCTTAAAGAAGACTCAGAATCTACTTTAAACTTTCTCTTTTCTTCACACAAATCTCGTGCGTTACCATTGGTCGCATCTTCAAAGGTCAAGCAAGGCTCTTTAAAATTTCATCTGCAGACATCTCTTATGATTTTGGTGCAACATCCAAATGTCATTTCCATACAAACATTAATAGCAGCACTCTTTCAGACCGATGATAAATTCTCGTTCTTTGGCTATTTCCCCACAACGACTTTCACTCCAGCTTTTCTTCTTGAAATCTCCCCCTCGAGACCACCATTTTTTTTTATATCCCAAAACATAAAAGCTTGCAAATTCATTCACTTTCATCTTGCAGTTCTTTTGACCAACTACCCTTCTCAAACAGAAGCACTTTCGTTCTCTCAAATATTTATTCGTTTCCTTTGCTTTCTCACACATGCCATTCAACCTTGCCACGAGCGCACATCGACCAACATCGTTTTCTTGAAGTAGGACGGTATCATCTGTATAGAACGAACAGCATCTATTTCACCACCCATCTTCAGTGCAACCTCTCGAATGTATGCATTTATGCACACATTATAAGCGGCTAAACCATCCATGCACACGTTACATATCTGTCCACTCACTTTCAAGTCCTTTAGCGCACTTCACATTTTGTATGTATCACTCTGTCTATGTCCTTTTTTCCAGATCAATAAATGTGCAAAATCCATATTTATCAAGAAAAGGATTTGAAGGCGGAAAAATATCAAGAAATTATACGGGAACTGAACAATATTTCGTAACGACTTATAAACCATAGCGAATAGAATAAATAAGTGTGATTAATCTCGTATTAAGCAATGCTAA
>JAHWFO010042544.1:413901-461832 GCA_023313115.1 Rhysida immarginata | reverse complement strand
TTCTGTCGTATATTTTATTGCTTCACTATTTATACGTGATGAGCTTGTTATAACGTGTTAATAGTGTAATTTGCATATCGTTTGTTACGTTTAAAACAGTATTTTTACTGGTATTTTAAAAAATTTACTCGTTATATTTACTCGTGCACGTACCTTATGACAGCAGATAAGCCTACTTCATTCCTTCGGCGGTTAGCAAAAGTCTGACTATCGCGGTCGTTGTTCTTGAAGATCACCAGAATTATGCCCTTTTAGAGTTGGAACAGATTCGAGTTTCAATGAATTTCGTTTTAATTTTCAATGAATTTAAAACTGCAGATTATAGAAAAAGCAAGACGCTTCGAAATGAACTGATCACACGATGCTGTTCGTATTTGGATACAAAGTCTTCGCTGGCTAAAGGTAATCCGCTGCTTCTTAATCGATTCTGATACGTGACGTTTCTATCGGATTTCTTATTTACACATCCAAAGAGAGAACAATCGAAACTAAGCTAGAAATGACTTCTTGTTCCGCTGGTTCTCCTGGGGGGACGAGAGGGCCAATTTTTGAATTGTTCAATCTATCGAGGCGTTTTTCCTCTTATTAAAATATTAGGATAAATCGAAAATTTTGAATGATATTTTATCCTGGATGCAAAAAAAAAATATAAACTTTTCGAATTTTTTCCGTGGAGTTTACCTTTAAGAAACAGTAAATAAACAGTAAGAATAAAAGAAGAACTCGTGTTTCAAAATTAATTTATTTAAAACTACTGTTAACGTTTCATCCTTTTCCTTGTAAGCGAATACTAAAACCCTGCGACTCGCTGGTCGTAAACGCACGCAGTGACATCTTGCGGATGCGCCAGGAAACTGCGCAAGTAATCACACTTAACTATTCTATTCGTTATGTATAAACTTTTATTCGCTGGCATTATATTAACCCTTCCAGTTTATATCGGAAACATGCTGCTTCCCAAGAAAGAAGTTTGGACGCCATCATCCTTACCTTCCTGCTCCATCGTAGTCAATTTAACTGACATCAACTTTGACATACATGAATCCGCCTTATTAGATAAAAACCTCAAACACTGAAACCTTCCAAAAAGCTGAGGTACTGGCTTGTGCCATCTCGGCTCTACCTACTTCAGATCATCAATCGTTTGTTTATTTGGCGGGAATAAATGCCGAAAATAATCGAGTCCATATTGGTTTCTTTAATGTTTTCCTGTAAGATCTCTATTAATTTTATTAAGAAATACAGTACTAAGATCAACAAGTTGGAAGATCATTTATGATCACAAAATTTAATATTTCGTGAGGAAAAAAATTCTGTACGAATGTTTCCATCCCTCCAGGAAGGTGACAAGTAAAAAACACATGCGCGAACACATGGAGACGTCAGCTGTCACCGTTGCTATGACAGCACAACACGCCTACATTTCTGCGTCACTTCCCCCTGACACACGTTGTTCCAGCTGCGGTTTCTTTGAGCAAGTGGCCGTGTTGCCATTCCTTCTATCCTGTTAACGTGGTCGTCGACAAACAGGCAGTGTGAGGACGAATTATAAAAACACCGGATCCAATTTCCGTTTAAAAATACTTGCTCTATATTTAATACCATTTTCTTTAATTTTAGGTTTAATTTCAAACATTCTAAGCAATTTTCTAACTACTCCCTATGCGATACTACAACCCTCGGAAAAAAGTATGGAATATTTTTCATTCTCACAGTTGTATCTCACTAAAATTAATAATAACAAAATCAACAAAGCTGATTTTCGGAATTTCCTTTTAATTACACTATTATTAACTGTATTTGCAGTTATAGTTTTTACAATAGCCCATTTGGCTGATTAGTTACGAAGAGATGCTATTTTGAACGAGTACATGTCTGGAAAAAAAATATGGAATATTGTCAAATGGGTCCTAATATTTGTTGGAACTCCTTTTGCCTTAATAACCGCTTGTAATCTTTTCGGCATTGATAGCACCAATCGTTTACATGTGTGCGCGTCAATCTTCTTCTAGCATCTTACGATGGCTGACTTCAATTCTGCCATATTTGTTGGTTTCTCCTTTCCAACATTTTTCTTCAGAATTGCCCAAGCATTTTCGATTGGATTGACATCTGGGCTGTTTGCTGGCCACGGTAAATGTTCTATTCCTCTTTCTGCAAACCATTCGTGAACTTTGCGGTACCGATGGATAGATGAAAACCATTCTTGATAGATGAAGTCATCGTCGCCGTAATGTTCTTCAGCCGTGTTCAAAGCAAATGTTTCCAAAATACTGATGTAAGCTTCCGCATTTACAGTACTTATAAGGATGGCAAGATCACCCACACCCCTGTGAGTGATACTTCCCCAAACTAAAACACCCTTGGGGAATTTGGTTGAAGATTGGAGACCGTCAGGATGAAACTTTTCTTCCGGTCGTCTGAAAACAGATTTTCCATCCCAATCTCCATAACCAAGGCACACTCGCGACTCGTCTGTGAACATAACTTTTTTCCAGTCTAAATCTGTCCACTCTGAGTTGTTTCGCCCTTTTCAGTCGATCTCGCTTATTCTTCTCTGTCATGTCTGGCTTGGTGGCCGCCTTGTACCATCTGTAGCCTCTCTCCTTCAATCGAGATAGTACAGTTCGAGCTGTGACATTGACACCCGTATGTTTCCATGCATTGTTGATGTCACTGGATGATGAAAAACGTTGCCTCTTGACGATTTTCACCAATGTCTATCATCTCGGTTGGATGTTGCACGGGGCCTTCCATACCTTTTCTTGTTAACAGTGCTTCCAGTTTTGGCTTGTTTAGCCAAAACGTTTGACACTGTTCCTTGGGAGCATTGGATTGTTGAGTGTGACCCTCAGTTTTCAACTTCAGAATTAATATTTTGTCTGCAGTACTGAGTTCACGTCTCTTAGCCATCTTAGCACCAGAAAATAAAGTTAATACTACAAAATTGTCTTTTATATTTTACTTATATCACTTGATTAACCTACTATGATTTCCATATCATTTGCATACTGTTGCACATTGGTTAATCGCAATTATTTCATACTTTTTTTCTACTCTTTTGGACTATTCCATATTTTGTTCCAGACACGTACTCGTTCGAGATAGCATATTTCTGTAATTATCCAGCGAAATCGGCTAGGATTAGCAATGTAGTAGCTGTAAATATATTGAGCAAACGTATAGCTAAAAGGGAATTGCACAATTTCGCTTCGTTGAGATACAAATGTGAAAATGAAAATCTTCCATACTTTTTTCCGAGGATCGTAAACTCTACAATTTACCGATGCAGTGCCTTTATTCCTATAGAATGGCACCCGCTTTCAGAAATAACAACGCTCTTTCCTTAAAGAGAAAATAATAAAACTAAAGAAATTCTTTAAAAATATCATAATTACAAAGTAGAAAAAGAAATCTCAAGAACTTGAAAACGACGTAGTTCACGAGAAAGCGCAATACCATGAAACCAAGTCACCGATCTCTGTATAGTGTAATTTTAGGAGGAAATATGGACCATCACTACCCGATTACAAAAGCATCATTGCATGATTACTAAGTTTAAGGACCCCTACTCTTTTTTCTATGGGAATATGTCAATAACACTGTTTGTAATACGTGTAATTGATCTTGGCACTTTGAGAAGGTAGTTTACTGTTACTATTGCTTGTGTTACACAAGAAAGGTTGCACAAAACATGACGCGAAATTGGAATTTCGCTTACAAGGGGACCGCACGGACATGTAATCACGGATTTGGTTGAAATTTTAGGAGGCCAATCTACAACATTAAAATACCTTCGGTGTAAAAGGATTTGAGTCAATGGCCTTTCGTATCGGAGAAAAAAAAATAAAATATTTTACGTTTATTATTGTAATACAGATAAACCAAAGTGGGAAGAAAGGTATACAATTTAACACTGGTGGCGCAGTAGTTAAGGACCGGTTCTACGGATTTACTGGTCCGGGTTCGATTCCTATAGTATTAATTTTTTTTTCCATTTTTTCCCATTATTTTCCCGGTTTTTTCCCATTATTATTTGTTTGCACTTTGCATAATAGCATTCACATATTAAGCCTAAGCAAAATTTTCACGGATCCGTGATTGGCGGTGTCGATTGCGCATAGACCGTCGATAGTGCGAATAGATCTTTATAGTTTCTTTTTTATTTCACACGCCTCGGCAATGACCGTCCGTGAAAATATTGTACAACGCATTTTGCTTTTTTTTTTGACCTGTGACGTTGCTTATGTTTGTGAATGTTATTATACAAAGCGCAAACAAATAATAATGGCGAAAAACACAAAAAAATGGAGGGGGGGGGGGGGAATAATGGGGAAAAAATGAAAATTTTTTTCAATACTATAGGAATCGAACCCTGACCAGTAAATCCACAGAACCTGATGTTAACCACTGCGCTACCGCTGTTAAGTTGTATACCTTTCTTCCCATTTGGCTTATCCGGGAAGAAAGGTAAAATGTTTTATTTTTTTTTCTCCGAAACGAAAGGCCACACATAGAAGGTATATTAATATTGTAGATTGACCTCCTAAAATTTCAACCAAATCCGTGATTACATGCACGTGCGGTCCCCTTGTAAGACAAACTAGGGGCTATGGAAGTGTATTGCCATTGTAAAAAAATTTTCACGAGTTAGTCTTTCTCTTGCGTCCAACTATACAGCTATAATTGTAACAATTTCTTTGTAATAAAATTTTGTAATGTTGGAAAGACTTTTTTGGTCACCCTGTATTACTTCATTCCTTACTTTGCGAGGTTTATTCTACAAACTATAAATTCGTGACTACCGTAGTTTTGGGCATATAATGCGCGTATTATGCAAAATCATCACTGCGTATTACGTAAAAATACGCATAATGCATATATTCTGATTTTGATGTGAAAATTTTCGCGCGGCGACCGGGGAGGGGGGGGGGTTCTTCAGCACATTATACAGTCTATACAAAAATACATTATGCAATACTTTAATTTCGCAATTTCCTGTCGCAAAATGCTACTGCAAAAGTGAATTCTCGAAAACAAATCAACGATTATTAAAGCTTTTCAACCGTCACTGCGTTTATCTTTCCAAATCGCCCAAGAACGTTTCACCAGGAAAGTTAATGCAATTCAGTACATTAAACAGTCTTTACAAGATACAGTACACTAATTCACTGTTTTCCCTCCTTAATTCCCATCCACGTTTCTTCCGTCGCCAAAAACGAATGCGAAAGTGAAATCGCAAAAACAAATGAAATTCGATCTGACGAACTTCAAACGAAACTAGTGTATAATATTTAATATACAATACAGTACAATACATTAAACAATCTATACAAAATACAAAAATACATTATGCAATACTTTAATTCACTTTTTTTTTTCTCAATCTCCCATCGCAAAATACTATTGCAAAAGTGAATTCGCGAAAACATAATGGCGACAACCAATCACCTAAAACGTTGTCGATCAAGTTTCATTTACTAAGTTATAATAACATAACAATAAAGGAACCAAGTTAATTTTTCCCTTCCTTGCATTTGTGCCCCTTGGGCTTGGCCCTCTCTTGGGTCCGACTCTGGGACTTGGCCTCTGGACTTGATCAGAGTTTTTTCCCAAACAATAATAATAATAATAATGAAATAAAAATTCAATAATTTTATTTACTCTTTTTGTAATATGATGTTTATTTGTTTTGTTTACAATGCAATGGGTGTGCATAATACACGGAAGCGCATTATACACGGGTGCGCATTATATCCGAAAATGACTGTATAAGTGAATTATAAGTCTTTTTCCTCAATAAACCATCATCATCAATGTAAAAAAAGTAATTAGTCTTCATTTAAGAATTAGAAAATTGCGAGACTTGCGTTTCAATTCCCACCGAAGGGCAAATCGACACTCATTTGCATTCCATTCCGTTGTAGAAGACTCAATTCGATTAATGCATTGCAAATTACTGAAGCAGAAGAAAAAACATTAAAAACTTTTTAACATTTCCCCCCCCCCTTTTTTTTTTATTATTTCTCAGTGAGTACAAGAAATAAAATCTTTATGACGACACGGTGACAAGGGAGAGGATTAAAAAAAAAACTATGACAAACAAAATCTGCATAAAAAATAAATAAATTTAAAAAGACAAATGTGATTGTCGCATAAAGTGGAGGCGAGGGAAGTCTTTAACCTACTTTTAAATCTGTTCTTATAGTACGGAGGCGGGGGTGGATTCGAAGGCAATAAAATTCAATCGACCCCAGAAAACAGGGAAAAGGGACAAGGCTAAGAGAGGAGACATCGAACCATTCTAACTTAATTTCCTCCGAATTACGCCTGCTCCATCCAATTGACGCCCGTGTCGGATAGCGTGGCCTGGGAGGAAAGGTCGGCAACAGAGGAGGTCGGGCACATCCTTCTCCTTCCTCGCCGCTCCCGAGCTAAAATCGATGATGGTGATTTCTCGTTCGACAATCACTTACAGAGTAGTAAACGGTCAGAAATTTTTCCATTTATTGCGATCTTAAAGTAGACCGCCTTCTTCTCTGTGCTTGAAATCACCTTCCAATTAAAGTCGGTGGCTGAACGAGAACTCGAACCGTCTCAGCCTGATCTAAACATCCGTTGGTCAGTTATTAAGGTCGATACTGCATTCAAGTTTACGTTAAATGGGAAAAAAGTAAAGTGATAATACTAATTCCTGACTTTTCAATGTCAGTGCATTCGGTTCCGATTCAAGAGCGCTTCTCTGAATATTGAATTCGCAGGATTGAATAAGCACATTAACTTTGTATGAAATAGACCATGCAAACGGTCTGGAATTTCCAGTCGTTATCAAACTGCCCCAAATTTCACGTTGTATGACCTTTCAGAAGCAGCCTCGTGAAAAATTCATAAAAACCGAAAGCAGCTAAATCTCTTTTCTAAAGCTGCGGTTTTCCTTTAAAACGAATGCGCCCATTTACATTCAACAAAAACACGTTTCAATGGTCAGTAGACTACCTATTCACATTCACGAATGCGTTTTTCATTCTTTACATACGCGATTAGCCACGATTATTTGTAGACTGTCACTTTCCCCGCCCGAGTGCAGGATGCTCATTAGAAGGAGGAAACAAATTTTTTTTTTGATAGCTAATTATGCCAACCGACCTGTAATAGCACTGCTTCTTGTATTGAAATTTTCCTCTTTTCAAACACGAAAAACGACTTAAGCAAGGCGATAAGTCAAAACTAAAGTCGTGACGCGTTTAAAATGCTTAACAGTTCCACGGAAAAGTCGCTCCTTGATTCTCAATGTAATTTTTTATTGTTGTTATTTTTAAAATAAAAACTCACCATTTAAACAGGCCTTAATTTTTAAGAAATATTCCTTTTCTTAGGTCCTCGTTAGGACTTGAACTGTTAAGCTACTGTTTTGAACTGATCGGTTCGTTAGGTTTATGGGCCCTTTCACCGACTAATATCTTCACACATTCCAGAGAATTCACACATGACTATTATCTTTTACGTATCCCGGGAAAATAAACGTTCATGCCCGCGGCGAAATTCGAACTCGCGATCCGACGGATTTGAGTACTGGAAAGCCTACTCTCAGCCCTCTCGGCTGCCGGGATGGCCGATTTTTTTCTGAGGATTTTAATATAGTAAAATAACAATATTATTAAGACTATGCATTAGAATATATATCCGAAAAGTGACGTTGACAGTTTACCAAGAGCGGAAGACGGAACAAACAGAAGCAACATTATGACAGAGTGGCTAAAACTATCTGTAGATTCACATAATAAATAATAAATATAAACCGGAGATAACCTCCAAACATCAGGTAAGGATATTGTTTGAAAAATGGAAGGAAAAATTCTGCGACCTGGATTCGAACCAGGAACCTCGAGTGTCATATAGTCGACGCCTCTATCAACATGACACTCGAATCCAGGTCGCAAAATTTTTCCTTCCGTTTTTCAAACAATATCCTTACCTGATGTTTGGAGGTTCATCTCCAGTTTATTAACCGACTTCAAACAAGATTAAACAGAGTATTGAAGAAACAGAGTTTGATGAAACTTTCACTATCACCTAGCTATATCAGTCCATATCTTGAAAACTACTGAACCGACTTTGATGAAACTTGGACTGTTCCCTAAGTTGAAAGATACTTAATCCAATAAAAAAGAATTATTGCAATTCGATTTCTAGTTTCTGAGAAAAACGTGGACAAACATACATACATACATACTGTAACGGTTTTTCTTTAATTATAGCTAATTAAGAGATACTTCCTGCACAGAGATCTCCTAACATAAGAACCTGTAGATGAGAAAAGAACGACGGGTAGCCATTAGCAATAGTTAACAACAATCATATGAAAAAATCTTCATTTCAATTGACAAAGTTACTTATCTTGTATCAAGGTTTTGTTTCTTCACATTCTTCTGCAAGATACCTCTTGTCATAGGTTTCATTAATTATGGTGCCAATTTCAATCGAAGACCCAGGGGTCGGTAGGTAATTGAACTCACTAACACAGCCTAAAAATCTGATGCAAAAATAGCCGGGGCTTTATTTCGAAAGAAAGGAAACAGACAAACATACATGAAATTTTCGTTTACACGAATTCAGCTACGTTAACTACGAAAATTCTCAAAAGTAAAGCCTTTTTTTTATTTAGAAATCCAACTCATATTGTTGGACTTAATTTGCCTAGTCTACATGTCAAGAAGTCTTTCTTTTTTTTCCTCCTCAGGTAAGCACATATTTTATCCAAACCTCTTTGGAGTAATATATTTCTTATTAAATATTCTTACTTTCTACAACTTCCGTTCTTTTCTATAGGTTTCTTTACAAGATCAAGATTCAGTGCTTCCCTCGACAATTGACCCGGAGCTTTCGTTTTCATTTCTTCCCTTCTTCGAAACAGTCATCAAAAGTCCATTCTCCACTATTGATATCACATCTTTCGATATCGAAGATTGTTTTGTCGCCTCGGGCATTCAGAAAAGAAAATAAAAATTCAAAATTTAATAGAAATAGCATTTCGACAAAATTAACGTCTAGCAATTAAAAAAAACCACAAACAAGGCAGAAACATAAAACATAATTATAGTTCCATCGTCCCAATTGGATCTCTATCTACACATTCGATGTCCTTTGTCACGTGAAGAATTATACTCCAGTTAGAACTCACTTTGTTCTGGGCATCACTGACGGAGTTGCATCTAGTTTATATCTCTTTATACTAAGTCATAGTTTTCACTTCTTTTGAGGAACATGCTTATCCATTTAACTAATTAAGAGTGCATAAGAGGAAGCACAGAGACAGTTTTTTTTTTAAAGCCGTTCTCGTTCCTTTTTCCTTTAATGCGTAAGAGAAAAGAAAAGGGGGGGGGGGGAAGAAAAATAGAAATACGCTAATAATACTAAAAAGAAAGGGTTCCAACAGGAGGGTATGAGGTTAGTAGGGACTTACTGCACAAAAAAAATATTCGCCAGTACATCTTGGTGTTTCCTCAGGAGGTTCCATATACGTAGATTCGAAATCACCTTGTGTCAGATTCTTTTTCTCCGGACGTTTGATTTCCGGGTAGCTTTTCTCGTCTCATTGCGTGATTCAGTTTTGTTTTTGTTTTATTATTTTATCCATATGAGCAGTTTGATCTCTGTAAATAAAAATTATAAAATTAGATAAACGTTTCCAACCAAGTCATGGCCCAATAACATAGCATAATACCAAATCGTAGGGATTTTTCTTTAGCTCAATCAGCCATTTCATCCTATGGAAGGGTATCCAACTCTCCGAGACCATGGTGTATCTTCTAAACATCTGCGTTCTTTTCTTCACAATCGTCACGTCATCGGCATTCCCTAGATTCCGCGACTTTCCCGTAGTTTATTTCTTTTCTGTCGATTAATTGATCGATAATTTTTGTTTCATCCTTGTAAAAGTTAGAAGACGTGGGCACGCTTTCACCCACGCTTTCACGCGATCATTATTTTTTAAGTTAAGATCGAGTGCCAAACTTTTTCCAAAAGGCAACTCTTCTCCACCGTCTGCTGTCGTTAACAGCAACCCAAATTGTGTAGAACGAACGTCGTTATAAAGCTTAATTAATTTTCTAGCCTTTGCTAGCATTGTTAAAGCAACGCATTGTTTTATTTTTAACGAGCTTTGCAAGAGGAACAATTCGTCATAAACGTCATTTCGGTTTCGATATAATATAGGGAAAGAAACTTATCTGGGAGATCTCTTATCTATAATATTTTTCCAATGGCGATGGGAAAGAAAGTGTAATCGAAGGAAGAGACAGCTGACACTTAGTGGTGTTACAATACATACATACATACATACATACATACATACATACATACATTTATTAAATTTGGCACACCTGTTTAGAAGCCCACATAGACTAACATATATGAATATTGTGCAATTCCAATTGTGTGTATGTAGGTATGCATGTTTGTTTGTCCACGCATTTCTCAGGAACTAAAAATCGAATTGCAATAATTCTTTTTTTATTGGATTAAGTATATTTCAACTTAGGGAACAGTCAAAGTTTCATCAAAATCAGTTCAGTAGTTTTCAAGATATGGACTGATATAACTAAACGATAGTGAAAGTTTCCTCAAAGTCGTTTTTTTTTATACTCTGTTTAATCTTGTATTTATTATTTATTAGTTGAGTTCATCTAACTTTCTTATGCTTGGATAGGAGAAATTCTCGATCTGTGAGCCAGGTGCCCGCCCCCAATTGGGCTTTCCACTTTGACAACTTGGTTGTTTTTAAGACACTTAGTGACAGCATGACTATACAGGTGTTTGGGATAGCTCAATTGGTAGAGGCGTCGAGCATATGACACTCGAGGATCCTGGTTCGCATTCAGGTCGCAGAATTTTTCATTCCATTTTTTCACACAATATCCTTATCTATAGATTTTTTTTTTCAGGAATTTTGGATTCGTTCACTCAAAAGCCATGGGCACAAGGTGAGCGAAGTACTAGAAAACGAAAAGGTTTACATATGATGGGATTTTAAGATTCAGACGGAAAGGTATCTCGTACACCATGCCTGTCATAACAGTTGTTGAAAATAACTAGGGACGGATTATTGATTTCGTTATACCGCTAGAATTGGAGGAAAAAATTATGAAATCGCCTGGTATGCAAATACTATAGAAACTCTTTAAAAAAAGAGAGATGGGTTTTCATTACAATCATCATATGCGGGCCCCTTAGTGCAATACCTAAAGGGTTCCTCCAATATAATCGTTTGGTTGTATTACTACAGAATCTGCAATAGATGGCCTATATCGTATTTCTTAAAGGAGTTGGTTCCATAACCCCAAAGCATTTTATCGAATTGTATGACGGCACTGATTAACTAATCTTTGATGCATGCTTCTGGATGATCTGGAATGCGAATAGCGTTTAGCAGGCCGTATAGCAGGTAGGGTAAGTATTAATAAGCCCTTACCGGTATACAGGATCCAAATTCTGTGTACTTATTTTTAGGGATGGTAGAGGGCCTTATTTTGAATATATTTTACCAATAAAAAGGGTGTCGCCAATGAATCCTTGATACATAAAAAATTGTCAAACCATATATATACAAAGCTGTCTGAGACTTCCTCGTAATACTGTCTCTCTCGTTGATGCGTTTCCAGAAAACGAAGAAATTGTTGATGGCCATAACGCTTTTAATAACGAAATACTACATATAAGAACTTATTAAATGGAAACTAGAGATAAAGTTCCAAGCATAAGGTAATATTATCAGAATTTCCTTCCATTTGTTTCATCACTGAATAGGACTTTTTGCCATTGTGATGTCCAAGACATCTTCATTGACATGATTTGTAAAATTACAAAAGGTGTTCAAATTATTCACTATGAGCAGCAATGCATGCCTTACGGTGTCTTGAGGATACATTGGACTCGAAGATAGTCGGTTGGTTGGAGGTCTTGCACCGGATGATGATGAAATGGATGAAACTGGTTTTGATGAAGGATCTTCCAAACCAGTGTATGTTACGTTCCCAGTTTACGGCGTAACACCTCAACTTTCAGTTCAGGTGTAACGACTCTTATGTCACTATCAGTTGTTTCATTCATCTGTACAATAAATGATCCAGTCTCTCTCAGCTTCCTGTGAAATCGAGAAAATACACTGCTCAAAAGAATTAGGGGAACACAATATAGAACGCCTATGTTATTTAAATGAATGAAAATATCTGTAGAACCCCATGAACACATGAAGCGGTCTCAATTTATTCAACAAATAAACAAGGGTAAGGCTTAGTTTTCCAGGCATCTTTCGAAAAAACAAATGACAGACGTAACCTCTGGTGAAAACTGTTCTCAAGAAGGGGTCTCAAGACTTCTCTGGATACACGTCTCCCTACAAGTGTTCTCTAGTAACGCGTATTCCCTCCACGAGCTCCAAGGACCTCTGCGATGTATGCTCCGCACAAGTCGACGGATGTCTGTTCGAGGAATGTTCGCCCATTCTTCAATGAGGACCTGCAAAAGGTCGCGTAGTAATTGTGGACTTGTTGGACGTTGCCTTATGCATCTTTCAAGCATGTTTCACACATGCTCGATCGGATTAATGCCCGGACTCATTGCTGGCCACTCCAAGGCTGGAATGTTCCGTTCTTGGAGAAATCCCTGAGTGCTACGTATGCACTATCCTGCATAAGAACAAAATCAGGACCCACAACACAAGCAACAGGCACTACGTGATCTTTCAGAATGTCCCTGATGTAGACTTCAGTATTGAGACGTGCTGGGACAACAACGAGATCAGTACGGCTGTCGATAGAGATCTCCAACCCCCCCCCCCAAACCATGACTGAACCACATCCCATTCCGTTTGTCTGTTGCGCTGTTACTTCTGCAAAGCGCTATTCCACACACGCTGACGTCCATCACAACGCGTTAGACGAAATCTGGACTCGTCTGTAAAGAGAACAGACTGCCTCTGACGCAGGTCCCAGTTGATGTGTTGTTGGACAAACCGACGTCGGGTTCTCGGTGTCGGCGCGTGAGATGAGGTACACGATTCGGACTTCTGGCTCTCTAACCACCTTCCTGTAGTCTGTTTCTGACTGTTTGGTCAGAAACAACCACTCCAGATGTCGGACGCAGGTCGTTTTGCAAGTCTCTAGCAATTGATGTTCGTCGGCGAAGAGCAGAAGTTTGAAGATATCGGTCCTGCATCCTTGCCGTTATGCGTCTGCGTCCTTGTCCAGCCCTTTGCGAATAACGACCAGTCTGTTGGAAACGATTCCATGCACGATGGATCACTGAAGGTGACACTTGAAGCTGTCTGGCGACGGACCTGATTGAGTAGCCTTCTTGGAGCAGCGTAACAGCTCTTGCAACTTCCTGCAGCCTGAGATGTCTCATTTTGTCTCAATTAAACGTCCGAATACTGTATCAGAGCTTTAGCATGCAAATTAATGCGTGTTTGAGGAACTCGAAAAACTACCCAGTGATTTCAATAGACCACATCGAATTCATCAAAAAATTATGAAACATTTTATCGGAAGTCTTGATCTTGAGATTTTATAAATGTTTTCAGAAGTGTTCCCCTAATTCATTTGAGCAGTGTACTTGATGATTAGGGACACGACAGTCTGCAGCTCTTCCATTGCCAGATGCATATCTGCCATCTCTGCTCATGTAAAACGGTTCATTTTTACTATCAGAGATTGCTGTTAGGTATTTTGGTGAATGAGGAAGTGAATATTCAACTAAATTATTAAAACAGCTAATTCACCTTTTTTTCTCGACTGGAATAACCATTATTTAATATTTAAATTCATGAACATAAATTACCATTATCTGTCTGTGATACATGGCTTTGGAAATTTTGTTTCTGTATCAAGGATTCATTTGTGACCACCAGTTTAATTTCAAACTGAGAATCTATGTTCCTATTTGTAATTTATTATCAATTTATGTTAAATATCATGAGACTTGATGGTCTATATAATTGACACGAAAGATAATTTTCAATGCTTTTTCCGATGTATTCCCGATCGAATTCTGACAAGACCTCATAAAAGCGCCGTGGCCAAATGGTGCTGGCAATATGTCAAACTGACAGAACAGTAAAATGGTAATTAGAAAGAGAAAAAAAAACTCCCATTAAGTTTACAGATGAGAGACAAAGCCAATAAAAATGATGAGGAGGGAAATAATTTTCAGAGTAAACCGATTTCCGTCGCTTTGAATGGCTTCGCAGTCGACCGTGCTCCTTCGCCGAATGAGACTTTTGTGGAAATCCATTTTGGCGGTAAAAATGAGAAATGTTTTTTGGGGTCACGTCCGACAATACGCATGAACTGTTTTTTTGTATGCTAATTTTCATGCAAATTGCTTTAACAAATGCCTCTATACATCCCAAAAACTGTGTCCTAGAGAAAGACGGGAAATTCCGTTGATGAAGGTCCTTTAAAAAATAAAAATTCAAGAATTCTATCCAGTCATCCTCAAACAGGGACAAAGATACATCAGAAATTAACCTTTTTTCCATAATTTTCATAAAATAAACATATGCTTAGCCATTTGTTAAGTAATTTTCTTAAACATTATTTATTTAATATTAGGGAATTGTAATTTTTCTACTGCTATGACTGCACATGACAGCACAGAATGAACTGTATATTACGTAACAATAATTAATCTAAAGGATCAATCTAAAGGATCTATTGGTATCTTTGTAATTACAACTTTGATGGAAAATATATTAGAAAATTCTATAAAAAATAAAAAATTTGAACATATTACGTCCAATAATTTAACCTCCAGTACCTTTTCAATCTTAATATAAAATACAATCCCAAGTGGATAGTAGACAATTAATAATAGGTCCGAGTTGTCTATCTTTTCGCTTTCACTTAGGTATGATAATGACATGTAATTTCCAATCTTTCACGCCCAAGCAAAATCTAATTGAGAAATAGGCGAAATGTAAAGGGGGGAGGAAAACTCGCACACGGACTCTACATTTAGCGTGTACTGTGGTCATTTTATACAATCCTTCTAACACTGGACCCGCGTGTTAAATAACCGGTTGAGACAGCAAAATAAAAAACAATTAACAGCAGACCGTAGGCTCTTTTTCATCGAATTCGGCTGACTTGAGTTAAAACCGGAGTTGTAACCAAAAAAAATGTTATGCAATTCCGTTGCAAAGATGTTGCACAAAAATTTAAGAATAACAACAAGATGGATAGACAGCGTTTAGAGAGAAGTTCGAATTGGGAGTTAAATCAGCCCAATCAAAGAAGCTAGCCATCTTTACACTTGTTTCATCCACTATATCGTCATATTTTTCTTAGACTTAGCCTCTCATTTTTTCTCTCAAAACCTTTTTTTCTACGGAAATTTACTTTCCCTCTCACATATTGTAACATTGCCGTCTTAAAGGGTGAGTCAGAGTTAACGACTCATACTTTGTAAAACTAGAGGTTTTAAACAGATTAAGGTATCATGCTGCAATCGATAGTTCAATCGATTTTTCTACAATATGTTCTCCAGATTGTAATTGGTAATTTGTGCCTCACCCATATCAATGCAAGCCTGCAGGCAAACAGAGACGTTTTCAAAATATTTTCAGCACATATCCATCAGAATAGTGTTGAAGCTCTACATGAAAGATCCCCTTGATTTGATGAATATCTGCGATAGGGTGCCGATATAATTGATTTTTAAGATGGTTCCCAGAGAAGAAAAAAAAAAAAAAAGAGTCTGGAAGCGTAAGTTTCAGAGACGGCGGAGGTCTTAAGGTAATTTACATCGCTACGAATTAATTTGGTGGGATGGAAACTTTGCTACATTCGTTGACTCATCTTTGTAACATTGTTGGTTAGTGAAATAACCTTACATACTGCAGGTTTTTTTCCTTTGGAACAAAAGTTCTTTTGCTTAATGAAAAGATGTTGCACGAAGGTTGTTATCGATTTTATTACACTATCAATTGGAGCTTACTTTGTTCAAGTTCATTTGTTTATACCTTGTTCCCATTGTGAGCAAATCACGATCAGTAGACCGCAGTTACTAAACCATATTGCTGTACATGTAACGCAAATTTACTTTAGAAACGCCTACAAATCACTACGGTAGACGAGGATCTTTATTAATGGAGATGGAACAGCACAATTTTCTGAATAATTTGCTTAAAAAGTTGGCTATGAAATAAGCGTGTACATCCCTCAGACAATGAACATTGTTATCCTCTTTTTCCCTGTGAGCACCATTACAACATGGTTTTCCGCCATTTTTCTATTCCATATCAGGAAATATCTCCTTATACAGACTTACCGAGTTCCATTGAGGAAGCCGCTCTTCAACTTTAACAGTATTTACATTGTGTCTGATACAGGTACTTAGAGCTGATAGGTTAATTTGCGCTATCTGCACTATGGGCTGATAAAATGAGTTAATTAGTGCAATTAACCCTGAGATGTTATGTTTGGGTGGGAGTCTAAAGGAAATTAATGAAATATTTTTTCCTTTTCTTTTTTCAACTCTTTCGTGTTTTCTCTTTGGTTCTATTACATAATTTTAACATATAAAAGCATGCGAGTAACTCTTATGTTTATAATGTACACAAACAATGCAAATATCCAAAGCCATATAAAATGTGTATTAACTACATCGGAATCAATGCATTAGTTAATCAAGCACCTTCCAGTTGCATTGCACCCAAGCGAAATGACGGTTATAATGCATCATGGGAAGATTTCCTATGTTTGATGTTTCCTGAAGAGTGAAGAGTAGTGAAGCTAATAAAACATATGACGTCACTAATCAGTTTTCAGAAACCTGGTTACTTAACCAAATCTAACCTTGCTGAAAACGCTGTTTGTAACCGAAGCAGACCACACATTTTTTTCTTGATCGTGATCAAGAGGTAACTATGGTTACTTAACAGTGATCAAGGCTTAGTGAGGCTAGGATATTACAAGCCAATCTCGCAAAATGTGAGTCGTAGACTCTGGACCACCTTCTAACAGAGTTTTGTTTTTCTTTTACATGTGTAACGATTGATTCACAAATTAAGATATCTGTATCTTAAATCGTATGTTTGAAGGTCGTAAAATCGATGGCTGTTCGTATATGTTGCTGTATATACTTTGCATACTGTGCTGGGAACTTTTTAATAGAAAATATTAAATGTTATTAAATGTGACAGAAAATATCCTAATATATGATTGCATAAATCCAAGAGCTGTAGAAATATTCTTTGAAGAGTCTTTTCAATCGTATTTCTCATATGTTAAGCATAGTTTTAATGGTAAAGATATGTAATATTTTATGTAATATTATATGCTTCAGAGATTATAAGCTGTTCCTATGACTTAAAAGTTGCTAGCCTTGTCTATGGCGAACTGATCAACTCTCGCCTAAAATAATGGATTCCTCTTAAACAAAAACACAGCCTCAAAAGGGCAAACAACCCATTTACCATAGACATTTTAAAAAGAAAGTATCATTATTTCATAATGACAAATTTATAATACCTGAATATTCAGCATACTCATCCTGTTCGAAATGCGCAAAAACGCCATAGTAAGCAAACGATTAGGGCTCCTCATTCAAATGACCAAGGCTGACGCATTTACTTCTTGAAGAGGTTGGGGAGCTTAATCATGTAAAATTGTTAAATTTAAAAAGGTTGCTTACACGACTGGCGAATATTTCATAAATGCTGATTCTAAATATATTTTAGATTAGGACTACTACTTTTCAAAATTATTCGTTAACTATTCAAATTTTATTTTCTACATATTTAGCCGTTCTTCATATGCAGAAGTTCATTTTCAAACATGCAATGGTGTGCGAAAGATTTCGTGAAATGGGTTTTTAGTTGGGTTTTTTTCTTTTGTTTTTCATTTTTATATTCAACTAATTGACAAGGAGAAATTTATCGATGTTCGAAAAAACTAACGAATTTCAGTGAAACGGCAACCTGTTTTCTTCGAAAGGTCGTAATAATCTTAGAATTGGCGAATTTTTTCCAGTTGTATAATTAGAGTTTTTAAATTAAATCATGGATTAGACGACAAGGTTAAGTAATATTATCATTTAAAATTAAAATGTACTCATTTCTGAGTGATAACTGAGAAGGTTGTTCATTGCGAAGAGTACTGGTAAAAAGCAAGAAGCAGCAATAGATTCTGGCTGTCATTAATCAAGTAATACCAGAATTTCTAGACAGACGTAAAAGATTTGCTGAACATTAAATCCGATATACAAACAATCTAACCAAACAACAGACCTTCAAAATGATAAGACTTGCGCACATAGATAGTTCCACGATTCCCGCCAACATTTTTAATGGTTATAACATTCCAAAAACTTTCTAGTAATCAAATATTCAAATGACGTCTATTTTGTGTGTAAACAAAAATACCAAAATACCCGCTAGACAACATTAAACTTCAACATTTTATCAAAATGAACCCCACATTGTGCCTATGATACAATGGGTTCATCGACTTCATTCCCAGCCAAGTCCAAGAACAAGTCCGCTCATTTCGGTCTAATCGTCTGCCTTCCCACTCAATTCCTTGAAAAACGAACGCAATCAGTGGCCGTGTCTCTTAATCTCTTCCAAGTAACCTTTCTTCCTTTTTTTCTCCTGGCCAGTCGTTAAACGAGTGGGTAGGTAGACATCTTTCAAGGCAAGTGTGGGTATCTCTTCCTGGAACACCCGCTGGAGACCCGCCTTCGCCAACCTTGAGCTTCGTCATCACCTTCATCACAGATTCCGACCGAGATGGTTGGAAAGAGCGTTCGGATCTCAGCATCGGATGAATCCATTTTTTATTTCCTATTTTGTCTTGCACATGAAATCAACATTAGAAATAGCTCAGAGGATGCATTGTGAAAGTTGTTTATACGTGTTTCGCATTTATTTATCATAACATTTATTTTGTTACATATATTATGCAATAGCAAGTAAAAAAAAAATTTTTCTGAGAATTATTATGTAACGAAATCAACAATCTTAAAACTGAATATCAAGGATATGAGTTTTCAATGTCATACTACACGTTCTTACTCTAGTATACAGTGCGTCCAATATACTTTATAATCGTTTAATAACCTAATGGCAGATCTCGTATTGCTGCTAAAATGAATACATAAAATATTTAATAAGAGGCTGACGCGTTTCGAAGATAACTTCACCAACAGAGCCTAAGCGAAAGAACAAAGAAGCTGGACAAATTTATACAGTTTTGGGAGATGAATGATCCAATCGGGAAATGCTTAAAGATGTCAAAGTCAGTTGCTCCTGGTTGGATAGGTTACAATAACTCATTAAAGATAGAGGTTTCTGCATCGCTTATCGTACCAACAGAATTAGTTTGCTTTGATTATTCCTTTATGCCCAACAGGATATTTCATATCAAATTTCGTTGCTTTACGTCAGCGTGAGATATGGTTTGCTAAAAGGAGGTGAAACATAAACGTCGATAAATGCAAAGCGATGTTCATTACCAAAAAGCGTAGAAAACCCCCCGAAACCCCTCTTCCTCTGCGGTAAAGAGCTCGAATGGGTAAAAAAATTTACAAATGCCTTGGGCGGTGGCTGATGCCAAACTACATTGGAGCAACCATGTCTCCTATGCAATTATAAGGCTAAGTTTAGTTTAGTTGCACTTCTGCGGCACAACAGCATTCTTGGAGTGGACAGCAAACTTTTACTTTATAAAATGCTTTATGGTAAGCTTGCCTGGCTATAATATGCAAGTATAGGTCGAAAGATCTCCCAAATCGTTCAAAACATTACCCTTCCATTGCCCAAAGTGACTGGAGAGTTGGAAATAATATTCCATAGTTGACGATCTTCTATTGGTAGCTAAGTCTAATAGTCTCTGAAGTTGATTTCGAAGATAAGGACCATGTCAACCCTTGATTCTGACATTCTGGAATACCTGCTCACTATTAGAAATTCACATCCTGGACGTCAACTTCGACGACATTCAAAAACTATCTTTCCAGACTATTGATCTACCAGCTCCTCCCTGCCCCTCGTCAATCTACAATCTGCTTTAACGTGCTGATAGGAAAAGGCTCCTTTTTATCCTCTGAATGACTTATTAGATTTCATCTAGCTTCTTTCCTACTTCAGTGTACTTTGATTACTTCTTGGACGATTGTGGCATTGGAAGTATTTTTGCACTCGTTTGTTTTTTCCTTTTTGATATCTTATCAAAATGAACTGCAGCAGAGAACTGAACCCCACCAGCGGATCTAACAAGGATACTTTCGAGAACAGTGGTATTTATAAACTCATATATTTCGTGCCCAAACTTTTACCGGGTGGCTCAAAAAAAGGTGTTAGAAAGCTTCTGTCTACTGTGATTTAATCGTATGGCTAAATGGATTTCCTCGTGATACTGTTCTATTGCAGTTCTGAACATTCTATAGCTCACTCACTGATGTCTCTTATTACATTTCAGAATGGAAGCACTAAAGTTGTAACAGCGTGTGTTTATCGTAATGCTGTGGTGAGACGCTTATTCAGCAGAACATTTGGTCCAAGAACAGCACTATCCAAAATTTCGTAAAGTCGAAAATGGTGTTCTTCAGAGAGTCACCACGGAATTCAGTTCAAGGCTCTACACACGGATAGCAGCAGATGGAAATCACTTTGAAAACCTTCAGGATGTCTGTTATAGGATAAATATGATAACACGAATCTATAACCTCATATTATGTCGTAGTAGACAAAAACTTTCCAACACCTTTTTGCGCCACCCGGTATATTGGTTTGACATCGAGAAGATTCATAGATAGGTTCGCCAATCCATGGTGACAGAAAATCTCACCTAATCTGTCAAAACATGACTTCGGAGAGACTGATGACGTCATGAGCGTATTAAAGATTTCCAACTACCATAAGAAGATCGAATTATTGAAGAACATCGAGATTTTCAAGGAGAAACGAAAAAGCATGATAAGATACTCAAGAAGCAATTGAATTTTGACTTCGATGTGATCATAAACATTATTAATGACTTAATGTAATATATCCAATCTTTCACTTCTCTATGTAATCCCTAACCGGATCAATCATTTGCCCAGCTTCTTTGTAATTTCGCTTTGGCTCTGATGATGAAGTTATCTTCGAAACGCGTCAGCCGCTTATTAAAAATTTTATGTATTGCTTCATTAGTTGTCATCTCATCTTTTACTTATAATCGTTTATCTCGATCAAAGTCCATGGCAATCCGATACAGATAGGCATTCTTAATTAACAATGCAATTAATCAGCAATCTGGGCTATGCCTGGAGGGGATAGAGATGCCTCTTCCATCGTCCATTTCACTAACTTATTCATGCAAAAATCAAAATTTTCAATTCAGATCCCTTCGATGTATCAGCTTTAATTTTACACTAACAACACCGATAATGGAGAACACGAAACCGTTTCAACTATTTAAAAAAAATAGACTGATCGTTTATTTATAGAACGCTTCCTAACCTAAAAACTAATGACATTTAAGTGACGAGATAATTACATCAAATTAAAAAATTAAATAAATTAAAAAAAAAGAAGCTGCAAAGTAGTTTTTTTTATAAGCCGTTTCCTTATACGCTCAATATGTTACGTAGGCGAACGATGTCGTCATATGCAAATACATATAAGTATAGGTTAATAATAATAATAATATAGATTAATTAAGGTGTTTCGTTATTATCAACTACATTATTCGTGAAGGTCTTAATTTCTTTCTTCTTTATATTTGGAAACCAACCGCCCGCGTGTCAGCGGCTGCAATCATGTGAGCGTTGAAAATGGCGAATCGATCAATGAATCGTTGAAAATCCTTCAACGCGTATCCCATCCTCTCGTCTTTTATCCCTTCCTATAAATTAAACCACACTAACCTGAAAGGGCCTCCATTACCTAATCGTTTTGACAGAGACAACCGTTAAAAGAATGTTTGGCTTTTAAACTCGTGTTCACGTCTCTCCTTCCTTTCCCCATTGAGTCGATCCGGATTCAAAGTCCGCAGAGGCATACCCAGCTCCAATGTCTTCCTAGGAATTTCAATGAATGGATGGAAAACCTTTTCGTCGTGGAACTGTTAAATTAATTTTTCGCTCGAGTTCAAAGGTGAGGTCGACTGCAGGTGATAAGCGCATTGCTCTAATTGATGGGCGGCATTATCTGCGACTCCACTTTGATAGGCTTAAGATGAACATTTAGAAATTTATTTTACAGAATTTATCACGTACACTTACTCCACTGACAATCCTCCGCAATCTTCGCTTTCTACTAAAAAAGCATAAAACCATTCAATAATTTTGCAACTTAATCTTTTGCAATTCAACCTTTTCTTGCCTAACCCCATTGTCTTAAGACTTTCACCTGCAGAAATTAAATGGTTTCACCTGCGAAAATGAGCTTCGAACACCCCCATCCATCATCATTAAACGTACATACTTAATGTTTCTTCTGGATTAAAGATATTCGGATTAGAATTGAACAGAAATCGATATGCATTTGCACTCTGCAGTTCGTCAACCCCTATAGAATTGAAGGCACCCATTGATGTTGGCGGTTTTATTTCTGGCACTCGACCAGAAAGCAAAAAACACACGAAACAGTAACTCCGTTAGAAAGGTAAAAAGAAAAAACACAATGCATTAAAGGGAGTTGTTGTTTATAGTGTGTATATTTCCTAGATAATCTCAAAAAGTTTTTAAGTTTATTTTTTTGCTTTTCAGTTGGCATCAAAGTAGCTGAAAAGTCTCGTCGGAAAAATAGATTTAGAATTTTTTAAAAAAATTAATTTTATGTTTTTCCTTTTTCTGGCTTAGAAATGAGTGTTAAAGTTAACATTACGCTATAATTAATTCATTAAAAAAATGATGAGCTTTCGCGTGAAATTTTTCTCATCGTTACACTCCCGTAGTCAAAAAAAGGTTCGTTTGGAATGATTACATAAATCAGGATGGAAGACATAATCTCTATAATAATTGAAAATAAAATAAAATAAAATAAAATAGTTTTTTGGTAAACTATCAGTTGCAGTTCGGACAGAATCGGAAATTGCGGTGATTATCAATTTCAGTAACAACACGATTGAATTATTGTCCAGCTTCAAGGTGAATGAGGTTCACTAGAGTATACTTGAAGTTATTGTTGAAGCAATTATCAATGCCAAGATGTTCTTACAGATTCGCAGATGGCTCTTGGAACAGTTTGAGTTCCCTATACTCATTATTAGTAAGCATATACATGATGAAGATAATTAAATAGAATTATCAGATTACCAAAATTATTTAATATAGATAATAAAAAAAAACTGCGTACGATTGACAAAAACTTAATAATAAAATTCTTCTCTTATTTCAAATACAAATTTATTAATTTGAAAAACCCAACATAAAAATGAGCAAAAATAATAAGATGATAAATTTAAAAATTTCCAAAGTAACCTTCTCTCCCCCTACATAAAAATGTGAGTACTCTATTTAAGATACATTTTCTTCCACTTTGAAAACCCATCACCAAATTTTGACCACATTTTTATGTAGGGGAGAGAAGGTTACTTTGGAATTTTTTAAATTTATCATCTTATTATTATTTTTGTTCATTTTTATGTTGGGTTTTTCAAATTAATAAATTTGGATTAATTATCACTATCCGCACATCGCGTGATGAATGATCATGCGACCAAGGTAAGTGACTTTATTTTTTAAAGACTGATATATACCCCCCCTTTTCTATTTAGTAACAGTAGATGGCTAAGAAGTGATGGTTAAATTAGTAAAAATTTCATTTACATTGGTCGCATGATCAGTCATCACGCGATGTGCGGATAGTGACGATAACCTAAATTTGTATGAGAAGAATTTTATTATTGTCCTTTTATGCCTAATTGCTTGTTGTTTGACATTAAGAGTTATCTAATTCCTCTTCAAGATCGTCCGTCTAGCAAAACAAGAGCTGAGCGTGTCCAACTAAATTTCCAATTTCAAAAGTTGGACATTGTTACAATTAGAATTGAATAATGTTTAATAATGGACAATGGTCATTTAATTGGACACGCCCATCTTTTCTTTTGTTGGATTTGTTTTTTTTTCTTATTGTTTTGTTTTGTTTTTTACAATAATAGTAGAATTTTAAAGTTTTGTTCATAATCCTCAATATTAAATTATTAATAAATAAATAATGTTAGATTGGCGTTTATCTCCAACGAATGTTGTTTACTTGAGAGATTTGATCTTTTTATGATCAGTCTTTTCATCAGTGTAGAGCTTTGTTATAAAGACCATAGAAAATAGCGGAGAGAAAAGTGAAATTTGTGACCTACAAAGAAGATTCATAAAGAATAGTGACATCAAAAAAAGTTGAACAACATCATCAAGTGCCTGTGTTCCGCGTATTATTTATTTACTAGCTGAGATGCCCGTCTTCGCCGAGCTTTTCAAGCCAAATGAAGGCGGGGTATCGGTATCCACCACCTCTAGGTATACAGTATATCAATGTTGTTAAAAGTTTGATCCTAGGACTTGTTAATCGTCATTGCATAAGCTGGGCGAACGGGAAATTGTCGACGTTTAAAGTCTACAAAATGATCATCCGCCTGTAACGGTATTCTTGGTATTAAAACGAATTGCCTGCGTTATATATATAATAAAAATCGTACCTTCCCGTCTTCGCCGAGCTTGTCAAGGCAAACGAAGGCTGGAAACAAAGTTGTTTCTATTTAAAAAGTGTATTCTGAAGGATTCGAACCCACAATATCGAACACGCCATGTAACGAACGCGCCAAAGTAGCATTGTAAAAAATGTAAGTAATTTTTTTTTATACAAAGGTGTTGTGCCCGGCGCAACCGCGCAACAATAAACACCCATAGATTATAAGAAAAGAAATATATTTAGTAACTCGCATGTCCAGGATCTGTCTTTGCGTAGCAATTCTGCATGTTGCCATTGAATGGGGGTATTACAGGTTGAAGGTACATTTAGATCCAGGCCTAGCTTGAACACTGAATTGAAGTACTGCAATTCCCCTCGTTGCCGTTGCCAGGACAATTTTGCCTTCTAATCGAACAGTCGCCAGCACTTTTTCCAGCAAAAATGATTTACCGGTTTCGTCGGGACCATCCAAGAACAGAGTCTCCTTTCGGGCGTCTCATTGCATACCGCATTTAATATGTGATTGTATACAATCGGCTGTTATTCATTTAAGAGCGATATTTGATCCACCAACTCTTGGAATCTTGCCGGAAGGTATGGAGTCTTCAGCGATACCAGTGGATTTGAATCCTGGAATGCTTCAACTTCTTGATCAGCGTTATTGGTCCAAATCTCTTAATGTGAGATACAGCACTCGAAGATTGGTTATTTCTGAGTTGAATTGATGCTGATGGTCTTCTGACAACGCGTCTGCACAAATATTCCACATTCGCTTAGGTTCCTGTGGACTTACAGTATGCCAAAATGACTGCGAATAGATGTCTGAGTTGTCAAATCTGGAAAGCAATTGCTTCACGCATCGCAAGCAATGAAGCTATTCTTCATCATCCTTTAGTAGCCTTAGAGCTTTCGAAACCTCCTGGAGAGTATCTTGCAATATACCAATAACTCTTCGAAGATCTTCAAATGATTTTGGAACACGAACATAGCATAGCAGTCGATGCTGTCGACTTCCATACTCCGTTGGATTCCCATCGAGTTCCGAGATTGTCTGAAATTTTCGCTTCGTCGGCGCTATTACCCTATTCATTAGGAATCGTTAATCATACTGTATACTAATTGTTATTGCACCCATCAAACAGTTGTCGAGCTATTTTTCGAATCTCCCAACACGTAGAATTGAAGTAGATAGTTGGTGTTATATTGTTAAAAAGAAAGGAGATTTTTAATTGTTTTCTTTTGTCGCGTCATTTGCTTTTGTTACGAGGCCAACTAGAAAGACAGGCCGGGGCACTAAAAAGTCACATGACCAAAGTAGATCGAGCAACAATCCAACCTTCATTGTTTCCAACAAACGAAAAAACGCTGATTGTTGAAATCCAAGGTGGAAACAATGAAGAGTGGATTGTTGCTCGATCGACTTTGGCCTGTCTTTCCAACACCACCTCTACTCAAAGCCTGAGCGCGAAAACGTCATACATTGTTACATCACCTACGGTAGGGTATTGTTAATTATATTTCAACCAATCATAAGCCCGAAAGACTACTCCGACTGGTACGTCTTCTTCCGTCGAACCACACGCCAAATGGCTCATTACTGTTCATTGGACCTAACCTAGCCTAATTCAATAATAATCATTGATACCTAACTCAGCCTAAACTAACATTGTCTCCCTACCATAGGTGATGTAACAATGTATGATTTTTCCGTGAGCAGGCTTTCTCTCTAGGCGGTATTGGTCTTTCTCGTTGGCTACGCTTTTGTTAGGATTAAAGCCCGTCGTACTACAGGTACCACAACAGTCGAATCTGTAAATCTGATTTTAATTTAACGCAAGTAATTTTTTATTAAGGCCTATTGTTGCAGAAACTTTAGCAGCCTTGCATGAGATTGTTGGTCAGCGCATATTGTTGCTCATGCATTGTCGCTTCATGACGGACGGATCAAGCAAAATATATATAGAGATTTATTTATTTATTTAATAATTTAATATTCAGAATTATTAACAAAGCTTGACAACTTAACAATTATTATAATATTTACTTCTACCAATATGTTATTTAATTTTTGATTGTTAATTTTTATTTAATATTTCCCATTTATTATTATTACCTATTTCAGTAGATAGCTAAGTTATTCTTAATCAAATTTATGGCGCAGCTGACTCCTTTATTGATTTTTTTTCCAATCAGCATTACGAACAAAAAATCCTTCTACGTTGGAGGTTTTTCCCATGATACTGATTAGTTTTGTCTTTCAATAAAATCCCATACTTTGTTGGAAGACCTTGTGATTGTCTAATTCTTAAAGTACAGTATAAGCGTTTAAAACATTATAGAGTACAATGTCCATAACGTTTATCCAGCAGCTGACGAATACCCATCGCTTTGGTATAGTGAAAGCCAATGAGCACCAATCGAAATAAAAACAATGGAAAAAGAAATTCTTAAAAAAAAATCCTCGACATGTTTCTACTCGAATTATAATGATAAAGCAATTTAAATAAACGATCCAAATCGACTCGATTAACAACAAATACGCAGAGAATGTATTGCGCGTTTCGAGTGGTCATCTTCAGAGGCGTCTATGAGTGCGCAGATGATGACCACTGGTCGAAACGTTTAGTCGCGCAATAACAATATTAGCACATTGTCGTTAATCGAATTAATTTGGTCCCTTTATTTACACTCCCTGAAGCCAATCAAACGAAAGTCAGGATGGGGGAGGGAATCGCCGCCTCATTAAAGCAAATGGCAGCCCGCGCTAATTTTAAGGTCACCGTCTCTAATGAATTAGAGCGCGAGACAGACAAAATTCATTTAAATCAAAAACCAACATCTAGTCACATTACATAAACTGTGCATTCCATAGACATAAGCTCTAAAGCAGTGGAAAGAATTTCACTTTCGCTCGCTATATGAGTATAATGGGATGTTCGTTCCATAGACTCCCTGGAAAGGTGAGTAGGGATGATAGCCACTCTTACCTGGTCGAAGTAGATGGCCAGCATCTTGCTCTCTCTCTCTCTCTCTATGCTTGGTTCGTTTTTGTTTTTGTTCCTTTTTCTCTCACTTTTTCTCGCCTTCTCTCCTCGTCTGCCTGCCTCGCCTCTCAGCCTCCCGAGTGGAATTGGCGAGAGAATGAAACGAGAAGAGAGCGAGAGTCGCCACCTGTTGCCTTTGCTCCCCCACCTGAGCGCCTGTGCCCACGCACAATCTTAAAAGAAGGTGACACAGGTGCAACGCCTGCTTCTATCGACGTCACAGCGGGCTTATATATTCAATTTTCTTTAAACAAATCTCATCATAAGCATCATAGATCTGTTCCTTATTACGCACGCATTCTCTTTCGAATATTGTTATATCCCAATGTCAAAGTAGTTTCAATAGCCACAAAATTTAGTAAGCCGGACGCTTCTGTGAAAATGAATATCGGATAATCCTCTGATATGATATAAAAAATATCTTTTCTTGTAAATCCCTGTGATTCTTTTGCTCTAGAAATTTCTATGAGGTTCAAGGATTAGATTTGTATTCGGTCTGTTATATATTTTGATATCAGTGTAGTTCAGAATTTTCCAAATAATAATAAAGACCGCGTCAAAGGATGTTATAGAAATGGAATACCGCGTTCCATTTTGTAAAATATTTTTTACAAAAAAAATTATCAAAACATTAGAATAGCTAAATTTAGAATCTCTTTCTGTCATCAATACTGAAAATATTTTATTGAAATCTTCTATGAATTTATATAAGAGGGTTGGGTCATCGAACATCATTCGAAACGAGTTACGTACCTCAATTAGTTTCCAACATTATTTTAATATTTTTAATCCACCTACAGCTCGAGCTTCATATTCAGTAAAATTTAAACACATTCCTACTACCTACGAGCCATTTGAACAATTACACACTGAACCAGACTTTTCAAGTTCAGTGGCCAAAATCGATGCATTATTAATGAAAGAGACGACTCCTCTCCAATTACTCGCCAACTCATCACCACAAACTTCCACGAACTCCTATCAAACGAGGTTTTTATAAGCGGCCTACCTAAATAAAAAAAATTTCTTTCAAAATGTAATTTCTTTTTTCAAACTGATTTTTTTTTATTTTAAATTTCTTCGTTAATCGTACATGGCGGTCAATTTTTTGTTTGCATACTTCCGACTAGAACAGGTTCGTTTTTCCCGTTTTCACTTTTTACAACTGCATTCGCTACTCTTTGCTACGGATTAACGTCCTAACCCATTATTTGAAATAATGTGCGTTCAGATTGAAGTTTTATGTTGTTTATATAATTTATTTATCTAACAAAGCCTCGATTATCCGAAACTGTCCGTTAAATAAAGTTCGATCGCCAAATGGCTTTATTTTTCTGCCCGATTGAAAGGAACAGATCTATGTTGTAACACCTAATCGCAAGGGACCTTTCCAATTCGAAATGCTTCTCCCAGATGTTTCCTTTGAATGGAGCAACAGACTGATTGTAATAGTTGAGAAATAACATTGTTAAAACGACTCCGTGACAAAGCCGCTAAACCACGTCATTCGAGTTAATGGCAACCTAAACTGTCATTCAAACAAGCATGAAGTGATGATATAACGCAAATGTATGTCTATATTGCAGTTTGGAATTTATTAAAGCTTAATTATATAAGTTAAGAGTTTATTATCGATTTGTAAATGCGGATTTCTGATCTTGTAGGCTATTTCAATGTTTTCGATTAACCGAAAGTGCAAAAGTGGCGTTTCTCGCTTTTCAATGGCGTTTTTTTATAATGAAACAATGGACCAAAATTAGAAATTTTAATTGATACGTGTTGCGTTCGATTTTTCTTTCGTAGACTTATCCATTAATCACGCAGATCAAATAATCGAGGCTTTACTTTAATTTGAAATGCAATAACGTTTTATTAAGAGACCAGTTTAAAAACGGGAAAATAAAGATTTGCAATTAATTTTTTATTCATAATGCCCAAGCAAATATTAGGCAGTATCTTCGGAGACAGTGTTTAAGAGACACATATGTTCTTATGGCTCTGTACATGACAATTGTAATTTGTTAACAAAAGTGTTATTTTCGGCTTTGCTCGACGGGCTTTATCTGTTCATTTTGTTTTGTTTCTTTTTTTTATAAATTTTTTAATTGAAACTGTGTAACATTTATTTTGTATAAATAAATTCTGTTGCGGATATGCGACCTCTTGCTTCTCTTCAACTCTTCATTTTAAAAATAAATAATAAAAATTTTAAATGGACATCCCATTACCATGACAACCGCAAAGGGTAAGGGGTGGAAACCGTTGTAATAAGGATTCTGGGTAAAAAAAAACGCAACTATTGTCAGAATGGACTGTTTGTTATCGTGTGGACATATTTATCCCGTACGAACAAAATGTGTGCAAGGATTGTTCCATAAACTAGAATCATAACCTTTCCTTATACAGTAAACAGAGCTGTATAAAGCTACCCTTGAACACCCTTAACAAACCCAATGAATTCCGCAATGTTCAACATCTTACATAAAATCTTTAATATACAGGGTGGATACAAAAATGAGCCCCCCCCCCTTTTTATTTTCGGAACCGAAGCAGATATGTCAAGTTTGATGGATCCAATGAATAGGAAGTTTTGGGTGACTTATCCCATGGTGCACTTTTCCTCATTCCTAATATGCTAATTAGGACACATTCAATCCTATGAAATTTTTTGGAAAATTTTTGAAAAAATTTTTTTTTCCAAAATCCGATGAACGGACCACCAACAATCAAAACCATGTTGGCCATTTCAGGAATAGTGTAGCTTGCCATCCTGGAATTGTTCTGTCTTCTGAAAGTGAATGTTATTGTGGTAATTTTTGGTAATTTCCACATGTTGAACATTCAAATGTCTTTGTGAAGTGTATAGGGAGGTAACTAATAAATTCAACATGTGATTGTTGGTGATCCTTTCATCGGATTTTAGAATTCCATGCTGAACAAGTCTTCAGTTGGAATTTTTCGTGTATCTATTACGGTTTTTAAGATGGGATTTGAATGTGTCCTAATTTGCATATTTGGGATGATGAAAAAGTGCACCATGGGATAGGTCACCTAAACCTTCCTATTCATTTGATTCATCAAACTTAACATATCTGCTTCGATAAAGACGACAGGAAACCACTGATCCACATAAGATTTTTAATCAAACGATGCGCATTTCGGCAGCCACGCTGCCTTCTTCAGCGTACACAAGGATATTGATCAGAACAGATGAGGTTGTTCAGATGAAATGCATTGAGCTACATCGTCATTATTTATAGTACAAAGTGGAAAGATAAGAGCCAATTATAACAGATTACATATACAGCAAGTAGTAAAATAGTTTTATATAAGTCGTAAATCTGTGCGAGCTTTACGCGAGTAACAATGCATGTGAATACAAGCCCAGTCATTGTTTAAGCAAGTTCAGACAGGTCACGTTTGTGCGTGCAATGGTTTAGCAGATGCTCGTTTCTTCAGTTGAAGGTGTAGCGTGCGCACGTAACTGTGGATAATGGATCAAAGAGGAACACTGCCGTAATCGTGCAACAGTTTCAGGCCAACAAAGGGGTCGTATCCATAGCTCATCTACCTTATTCACCAGACTTGGCACCGGCAGACTTTTTCTTGTTCCCTCGCCTGAAACGGGCCTTAAAGGGACACAGATTTGCGGACATTCCAGACATTCAAGCAAATATGACACGTGAACTTAATGCCATCCCTAAGGAGCTTCCAGGACTTATACACCCGATCCCAAAAGTGTATTGCCTTCGAAGGACAATAAAGTAAATGTGGCTCTATCTGTTTTGCATTTTGTTGTGTGAACTCATTCACCGAACTTAATTAATCAGAGGTTGTAAATTTGCCATTGATAATTTGAAATTTTTGAAAATAACTGTCTTTTCTTTCATTCAATCAGAATATACACAAAATCTTATCGGCTCCTCCCATTTACATATAAGAAACGAAATTTCTTCTGTAGATGTCGAAACACGTCAGTCCATACTAATAAATTTGTACTATATATCTATCTAGTCTCTATTTCAATATATAATTAAATTCGGCATTCACTACGCATCGACAACGACGAATATTAAATTCTATTTTTAACTTTCCGGATCCCTTTTTAACTGGAAACTATTACATCTAATAATAGATATTGAACGAATATAATATTAAAAAGATTAACCAATTATTACAGGACATTGTTAATCTTCTGAAGAAGGGAGCAAAACATTTTCCTCGCAACGTAATCAGAAAATCTAATTCCTTCGACAGCACAAAAACACTTAGCGGAAATTGCGTTCTTCAAGTTTATAGTCTTCACTATAAGCCAATTTGTTTTGCATAGATAAAGTACGAAAGTCGACCAATTTGTCGCCTCAAACTGATTCGATTAGTTCGCCGGTCGCGTCGACTCATTTCCACGGAGGAGAAAGCAACCATTCGCTCGAGGGGCTTTTTCCCTTTCCTTTCACTGGCGATTACTTTAGTGGGTGATTATCACTTAACTCTATAGCAGGCATCGATAGCCATCAAGATCGAAGACATTCGATAAGGTCGACGGAATGCAAACGCCGATTAAAAAATTGCGAACAAACCGATACTTATCGGCTCAACTACAAATACTGATACCAAATGAAATTAAACGAAATCCTTATCTTCAAAGAGGAACGACCTTCTAAAAACTACGAATAGTTGTAAAAAACGAAATTTTCACTGAATTTGCAATCTTATTACAACATCTTTATAACCATTTCTCTCGCAACAACTTCGTGCCCTGAGGAAGCGAACCGAGTCTCGCCTGTATCGCCGCGTTTAGACATAATGAACGCGTTTTTTTTCCCCACAACACCCAAGGAATGTAGTTCGAGAATTAACAGACGAGTGACTTGAATTACAAAACCCTTTTCTCTCTTTTTTTCAGACCATTATATCATTCCTTTTGATCTCATAAACATCAGAGGACGGTGTGGTGAACCGTGTCATCAATGTGAATTCATTAGGACGTCAAATTCTATTTCCGTCACCACTTAAGTTGTCTGAAGAAAATCGTGACGACAAATTTAATTCCTGTTTTGGCCTCCTTTTGTCTATTTTCTTTTAGTTACCTAACATCATCTTTCTCGCATCCAAACCTGTACAAGTGCTTGTTATACAGACTTAAAACACTTTCATATGAGCAATGGCCCTATTCCTCCAAAAAACACTGTCTTTTTCTCTAAATTCGTTTTATTACAGTTTTTTCACGTTGCTCACTACCAGCCCATTTTAATTTTCTCTTAAATTTTTATTCTAATCAATTTACGTATGATAACAATAACAATAATAAAATATAAAAATTTTAAATTACATTTTGACCGACCGCTTCACTAAATGTGGTGGTCTATGTATTCGTTTCCCCAACTCAATTTGTTTTCTCTGAAATGACTTAAAAACTTACTAATGGTTCATCACAGCCAAACAATTTATAAATAAAAAGTATTCGTCTCTATGAGAGGACTCCGTACATGTCGAGTTTATTGTTTTTTTGTTTGCTGCTATGAATGTTATACCCATTTGTTTTTCCCTCTTAAAACTTAATAACTCTTAAAGGACTTAAATTGGACACAAAGACTTTTTTCTCTTAAAAACAACCGACGTTTCGGATAGAGACCATCCTTTGTCAAAGCAAACATAATGAACTATCGTTTTCAAGGTCTTGCCACCGAGTGTTAAATTTTGGTTTATTCCAGAATTTTTGTTTCTCGTCTTTCTTCCTTTCTACATTCGTCATTAAAAGACTTAACTAATTCTCATAAAAATATATCAAGGCACAGTTTAATGAACCCTCTAAGTTTATATTAATTTTTTTAAGTGAAAAAGTATGACAACTTCTCGAATCATAAGTTTGTAAGTCTATTTCATAGAAATAACTTTTGAGTTCGGGAAATGGGCAACCACTCTTCTTTTAGTGGTCGGCGAAAATATTTTCCGTCTTTATGTCTGTACGCATGTGATCAATTTTGTCTAGCTACCTCCTCTGAAACGGCAAATAGCAGAAACCAGTGAAATGAATACGCCGATAGAACGTACCTTAAAGTGTGCTTTGACGTATTTTTTATGATAATTGGTTAAGCCTTTTCAGAGATATTAATTTTTTTCCTAAAAGATGAAATGGCAGTAGCGTTCATTATAGGGAACCAAATTCAGTAAATTCGATATGCAGGGGCTTCTCTTATTAAAACAAATATTTTTTGTAACTAAATTATATAGCTCTAATGAGCCATTTTTGGAGTTATTAATGCACCACCATCCCCCAAAGAAAAATTTTTAAATTAAGAATGTGAAAATTGGGGTAAAAATACATAATTTTAAAATCCTTATCTTATTTAAACATTACAATTTTATTAATTTGAAAAGCCCAATAAATAAATTAAACTGAAAAAATAATAATGATAGTAAAAAACATGACATTTAAAATTTCTAAAAAGTAATCTCTCCCTAATTGGAGGGAATGTAAGTGCTAAGATTTTTTAAAAGAGAATTATATTTAATTTGGATACAAACCCTCCAAAAAAAAACTTTAAATTTAAAAATGAAATGTTCTTACAAATAATAAAAGCTTCTCATCTGGGTTCAATGTTGAAAAACTTGTAAAACGAGGACTTGTAAGAAAAGTTCAAAAAATTACACCGAAAAGCGAGGAACACAGCACATCCATTTAAAACGAAGATCCACAACAAATAAAAGTAAGAGAAAATAATGTAGAAATTTCATACTGATGTTGTCAAGGCACACAACTTAAATGAAAAATTAATAAGATTGTAATATTTGAATAAGAGAAGGATTTGAAAGACTTTTATTTTTTTTCCATTTAAAAAATAATACTTAGAAAGTTCCTTAAAATGTGCCTTAACCTATTTTTTTATGAAAATTGGTTAAGCTTTTAAGTGATTTTTTTTGAGTACCATCAACACTAGCGAACTAAACTCAATAAATTCGATATATACGAAAATTTTTTGAACTCTTATGAGCCAATTTTGAGTTATAATGGATTATTTTATGAACCCCACCCTACCCAAAGATTCTCCCCCGAAAAAAAATTTTTCTTTTCATGACAAAGTGGGAGAACTGTGCGAATATACCATTCCACCATTTCAATTTATTTTAATCTATTGTTATTAATAGTGAATCTATTGTTATTTATTAAGGGATAATTACGAGGAGATATCAGAAAGCAACGCCATTTATTTATTTATTTATTTATTTATTTACAAAACATACAGGTAAATACCTAAGTGCAGATGAAACTACACGTCTTTATCTACTTTTCAACATAGGCGCTTTGACCATTTAGGCATTTATCCCAATGCTGTACCAGTTTCAGAATACTCCGTTCACAGAACTTCGTCGTTTGTGAATAGAGGCAATGGAACTTCCTCGTCAGTCTCAAACTCTGACCACCCAGAAATCTCATGGGACCAAAGATGTGGTAGTCCGAGGGCGCTAAGTCCGGACTGTAGGCTGGGTGGTCCAGAACCTCCCAACTGAAACCGACCAGTTTTGCTTGGACGACGTTCAAAATTCCGTTCTCATGAAGAAGTGGAACATCATTTCCTCTTTCTGGCTCCTTATCCCAAACAGCGCGCCGCCTTTTAGTCAACGTTTCACAATAGGTAGGGGCGTTGACGGTTTACCCACGAACTGTGTAGTAGGATGCCTTGCATGTCCCAAAAAAACTGTAAGCATAATCTTCCGAGCTGAAGGAGAAATTTTAAATTTTTTTGCGAACCAGAGAATTTGGATGTTTCCACACCATGCTTACATTTTTAGGCTCAGGTGTGAAGTGCAAGACCCAGGACCCATCTCCTGTGATAATGCCATTCAGAAACGCGCATTTTCCTCCTGCTTGTATCGCTGTAGATGTTGCAGACTGTACGCCATTCTGTTGCCGGTCTGTTCTGGTTTCAGACTTTTTGGAACACAACGCGAACAGACTTTGCAGTTACCAAGCTTCTTATGCACCATATCCCACGCAGATCTATCGGATATGTGAAACGTTTCACCTATCAATGGAATGGGACGGTTTTTTTTATTGTGTTGTTAATGTCCTCGATAATGGCTGGTGTTGTTGTCCCCAGAACGCTGTTTATCGGCAAGGCTACTCTTCCTTCCACACAGTCGGCACCGTAAACGTCTACCATTTCCCATGAATTTCAGCGAGTTTCTTACCTTTTGCGAAAAGAAATCTTATAAGAGCTCGCTGTTCTTCCACTGTAGATGAAGTGATAACGGCGGCCATTTTTTAAACGACTGGTAGCACATACTGCGCTTGCGCAGGAACAATTCTTGTTATGCAATTTCTGTGCATGAACTCGGCCTTCTTTTTGGCTATATTAACTTTTACACAGCGACTATATTTCCTCCGTTAAAAAATAAATAGCGTTACTTTCTGATAATCCCTCGTCTATTGATTACTCTTAATTGAGTTTATTACATAAATATGAACTAAATTAATTTTCAAAAAAATTATTTATTTATTATTTCACAGCACTCCAATGGGAGTAAGACTATAATAAAGAAAGAAATAGACGAAAATAATACTGAAAATCAAAGATAATAACGGATCACAACCATTGATAACACTTGTCAACAAAAAAAAAAGTGGATTGTCAAGGAATTTCTGAGTAATATTTGTGTGTGGAACCAAAAATGACATTGGTTTTGTTCGATTGGCTCTAGTTTTTGAGATACAGTCAAACCTCGAAAATCCGGCATTCAAAAAACGCGCCCTTCGGGGTTCAAAATATTCCCACCAAGGAGATGACAACTGCATATTATATATGCGTTTCGTGTTTTTGTTTATTTACTACATAAATATAAAGTAAATGTTTCAGCCTGTCTCAGTCCACTGCAGGACATAGGCTTCCCCCACGGGGGAAGGATATTTGGTCTAATCTCCCGCGCTGATCAGATGAGTTGGGAGATGCATTTTTGAGCTTCTTCCAGCTATTTACGACTGCTCTAAGGTGGTAGTAGCAGCCGGGACCGACGGCTTAACGTGCTCTCCGAAGCACGTTATGTAGGGGAAGACCGCCTAATTTGGACCACTGTTATATCTGCTGAAATAATTCTCCTTTACGTCGCCAGGAGGGCTTAGAATATGTTTAGTTTTACTCGTTAACGAAAACCGAAAGTTATTCGCCAGCAAACAAAGCACCACGAGCTGAAAACGAAAATTTTATCAATCTGATCTAATTTTTACACCTAATTGGACGATTGATAGATTGGATCATAATTTATTGCGGTAAGTTATCTTTAGTAATATCAAATCTGCCATTAAGAAATGCTGTTTTAAAATGAAAGTTAATCACTACCGATCCATGCCTGCATACTGTTACGCAAAACGTGGAAAGTGAAGGGTTTGCTTAATTTGAACGAGTGGTCCAATTTAAGCAAATTAAAGGATCCGATGAGAATGAATTTTTCTTTTATGTAGGAATATCAAAAAAAGAGGAAAGTATGGATTGTATCAGGAGTAGATGATGGAAAGGGCTCTCTCAGCTTTCAGGAATGGAGATTTCAGGTTGAATGAAGCAGCAAGGATTTATGGAGTTCCAAAGGCCACTTTGAAGAGGCGGTTAGATGACAGAAATAAGAAAGCCTTAGAACACAAGAAGGCGATTGGAAGAGATCCAGATTTGCCAAAAGAGACAGAAGACGCGCTGGTGGATCATGTCCTCAATTTGGAGCAAAAACTTTTTGGAATCAGCCGTATTGAACTACGTTGTTTAGCATATCACCTGATGCGCTTTGGTACTGCAAAATTTGTGATGCCAGCGTCATGAAGTCAATGATCCAGTGCATGAAGTGTCATGTTTGGGTACACCAAAAGTGTGCAAAAGTGTCTGCCAAACAAAAAAAAAAAATATTGTTGCTAATGGAATTGACACATGAGAACATGACTAAAACTTTGATCTTAATATTCATTTCCAACCTGTTTAAGTGTATATAGAAATTTTGAATAATTAACCTTTAATATTATAATATTTATTCGTCTTTTTCTTGATGGTCCAATTTAGAACAAATACGCCTAATTTGGACTTTTGGTTGCCCTTATATAAAAATTGATAACAATTTTTTTATTAGCAATAAAATTAAATGTATACAGCAGTTTGATTCACTATAAATCTGGATGTCTTGCAAAAGATTAGGCAGTCAATATCTCAAATAGTTTTCCGGAAATCGCCATCAATGTAGAAGTGGTCCAATATAGGCGGTCTTCCCCTACATACATTGTACTATCAAAGACCTGCTATTTAGTATATACATTGTACTACTAAATCATTTTTATTGATTTTGCAGGAACATGAGTTATTCTCGTCGAAAGTACTTGCATAATCCTGATGTATTTTGTTACATTTGTGGAGAGTACACTCCATATAAGTAACATCACAGCCTTTGTTAAAAAAGCATATTTAGCCTATTTTGATGTGAAACTTGGAGACCAAGACAAGTTTGGGGCTCCCACTTAAGGTGTGCAATTTTTCCAAAATCTCATAAACTAGAGCCAATGCAGGAAAACTGGAGTCATTTTTGAAATCAGCAACCCAAAATTAAATAAGAAAAGTCATAAAACTGTCTACGATCAATTGAATAGTAGAACAATCATAAATATTACTGAGGATAACAAATGGAAGACCAATTCCAATCATTTATAGTTTACATGTTGCTTTAGTCCTTTTTCATATTAAATCCATTGAGATTTTTATCTACTTTATATATTCAACAAATTATTTAATATATTTAAGAAGTAATCAAATTTTTTTTTTCCAATGAAATATGTAGAAATGAAACAGTACTGCATTTTAGAATTAATTTGATCATTACTAGAAATGGGAAATATTAAAACACAAATTGGGTTATTTTGAATCAAAAGTGTATTTTTTTTTAATATAAAACGACGAACACAACAGCTTTTTTAACAACTCAGAGAATAAATGTTTGTGAAAACGAACTGTATCAATGTGAAAAAGCTGTATTTGTTTATTTTTCTAATTCATTCTACTCTATGTCAATACTTCATTTCTCATTATCTTATGTACGATTGGCGTTTCTATATATACCTATTGAACATATGACTCAGAGTGTGTCGAAGGAGGACTGTTTGCTTATATTTTCTGCTTTTTTGTTGAATTTAGTTACTTCTTTAACTGAAACTAGTTTTTCTCCATGTTCGAGGGGAGGGGGCCCTCCTAGGCTTTTGTTAAAAAGAAATTCTCCAAAAAATCCCAAAAAAGGTCTGATTTTGATAGATTTAGGGTTCTAAGAAAGGACTGATCACGTGATAACTATAAAATATAATTATGACTGCCAGTATTTTTTTTTCAATTTTGGAATTCAGACTGGGAAAAAAAAAAAGAGTCAAAAAATGGAAAAAAGCTTTCAAGATCCGGTTATTCAGAATGCTGCATCTCTAATGAGTAGAATGCTAAAAATAATCGACTAAGCTATAAAATACACTTTGGAGAATCCATTTCAAAGTACTATATAGATACTAGGGTCCGTTTTGAGTTCATAGTCACTCATTTCTTTTTCAAATCGATTAAAACAACCGGATAAGAGACTCTATCCAATTAGTATGTGTCGGCCGTTGTTGGTGATTCTCCTCCGGCAGGCGACAAGGATGACCACCCGAGGGACTATGACGACGACGACGACAACAACAACGACGACGAAAACATCTGAAAGGAGGAGAAACCCGTCGTGGCCCTTATTTATTATCATTATCATGGTGTGCGTTTTTTTTCTTACTCTAACAACGAGTGAAAGGGATTCAGGTCGACGGTCTTGATTGCTTCGCTATAAATGTCCAAAGGGATTGGGGCCGCGACCGAAGCGAAACAGGTGAAGTTTCCTACACCCACGCAAAATGCGATTGCAGGTGAATGGGTTGAATTCCAACCACCCTAGCACAATTACTACTATTACTACTACGACTACTACTAACATCATCATCATCAACCTTCTTTAAAAGCCCAAAGTTCACACCCAACAACAGACAAGCCCATTCGCTTTCACCTGCACTAGAAGACGTCTTCTTCATTTACGCAATGTAGCCTTTCTTTATTGACGACACCGATAACGAGTTTATTTCCACCGCACCATACTTAGATCAAATTGCAGGCGATATTTCGTTTCCTCATTACCATTTGGCCTCGTTTGCTTGTTTTAGGGAAGGCTGACAATTTATCGCATTTTGAAAGAGGGGAAGAAAAAAAAGAAATCCTCACACGTAATAACGAGTGGAATTACCAACGAACCCATTAAAAAGTTGTCTCGGCGGTGGGCGAGCAGAAGTAACTGGCATTTTATCCATGGGCGAACCTTCATCATTAGATAACATACATGTCTGGATAGTTTAAATGGAACTCATATTTTACGAGAAAAAATTGTTAACACGAATAATAAATGTTATCCAATAAGAGAACCACTTGTTTTGGCTGTTAATACAGCATCCCTGCATATATAACATTAGTATGTAGACAGTCACTTTCTAACTGCGGTTACCTATTGAGATAGACATGATGAAACGTAGTCTGTGATCTGAAATATTTAGAAGACAGGTTGTCAAGAATGGTAAACATATAACAGTTTTGAGAATTAGGATAGTAATAGCTCGTCGACATCAATTGATGTTCCTCGTGCTATAAATTATTACGTAGTGAATCGTAATGAAATGGAAGTGATTATTATTATTATTATTACAGAGGCCGATTTAAGGAAGGGGCTACTAGGGCTATAGATCCCCCATCCCCAATTTCCAAGTAAAGAAAATTATAAAGATTTTTAATACTGCAATATTTTTACAAATTTACATTTACAAACGTCAGTATAGGAAAGACCCCAGGACCATCATTTCCCTGGGGACGGGAAATGGTTATTTGAAATAACTTATAACATATTAGCCAAACCCACTGGTTTTCCCCCCCCCCCCCTTGTTTAAGTTCTAGATCCGCCACTGTTATTGTAGCAAAACAATCCACAGTAATCTATTATAAGCTTATGGTGCTTATAAGAATGCATGTTTGGTCTTGCGTTTATCCATCTCTCTGTTTGAAAGTAATAATTAAGAAAACTGGCGTTAATGCTCCTGCATAAGGTAAAGATATTCCATGAAAAAAGGGTAGAAAAAAATTCCACCACCTTGATTTGAACCAAGGACCACGAATATTCATGGTCCTCTTTACCAACTGGGCCACGCGGACACGATATAACAAGGTAGTCAACGTGGAAACCCAGTGATAGGTTAGGCCACTTAGGACACTCAGTTTCGCGGTCCATGGTTCGAATCTACGTCGCGGAACTTTTCCTACCGTTTTTTCATTTTTACCGTCTATACGATAACTTGAAAACGGATTAACTTTTTTCAAAATATATCTTCAACAGTATAATCGTCAAGGTTCGACTTTATCAACTTCTCAGGCATTTTCAAAGAATCCTGCAGGTCCAATTACACTCCTTGACAAAAAAAATCGACATACCAAAAAGGAAATGTGCAGCAATAGCTATAAAAGTTGGTACGTGGAGTAGGGGAAATCAGGGCAAGTTTAGTACAGGGGTAGGTTTACACATTCGCTATAGTTCACTTACTGTTGGTCGGAGCGCACCGCCTTTGAGTCAGGAGAAACGTTACCAACGCCATGTACCCTCACAACAGTTTGGAGGCAGTCGCGTGTGAGAACAGTGAAATAGACAACTTTTTCTAAGTTTTCTTCTGATAACTAAATTTCCCCACTAATGTATTGGCAGCTATAGGATTTGTACCATTAGATCAGCGTAACTGATTATTGATTAGCCTCTTTGACCGTTCTTTTGCGGTTATTTTAAGGTATTGAGTTGTTTGTTAACTTAAGAACTAAACTTAGAGGCTTAGTTGTAATCAAGCACGGCGATGGGGCAAATTTACACACTGAGGCCATATACACTGAGTGAGCATATTATTAAGACCACCCTGTCAGTATCTCGTTGGGCCACCTTTTGCCTTTAATACTGCGATGATTCATCGTGGCATTGATTCCATGAAATGTTGGAAGGTGGTGGGAGGAATCTGACACCATGCCTGATGGATAGCACTGTCTAGTTGTGCTGGATTGGACAGTGGTGGATCCAACCGTCTGATGGTTCGTTCGACTTCGTCCCACAAATGCTCAATTGGAGTGAGATCTGGGGATTGTGGGGGCCACCGAAGTAAGGTAAAGTCCCCCTCATGTCCCTGGAACCACTCCTGCACAATACGAGCTCTGTGGCATGGCGCATTGTCTTGCTGGAAGTAACCATCTTCATTGAGGTACGCCATCAACATGACAGAATGGACTCGATCGGCGACGATACGGAGGTATGCTGTGCCATCCAGACGTTGTTCGACACGTATTAACGGACCCAACGCATGCCAGGAAAACATTCCCCAGACCATAACACTGCCCGCACCGGCCTGAAGGGTTGTACTCATGCATGCGGGGTCCATGCTTTCTTGCTGTTTCCGCCAGATTCTCACGCGGCCGTCTGCATGATGTATCTGGAATCGTGACTCGTCAGACCACACGATTTGTTTCCACTGCTCGATAGTCCAGTCCTTGTGCTCCTGAGCGAATTGGAGTCCTTTCCGCTTGTTCGCTGCAGACAGCAAAGGTGTGCGGACAGGTCTTCGGCTTCCGTATCCCATGCGATGCAGCGTGCGGCGGACAGTGCATTCAGAGACCGTTTTGGAGGACCCCTGATTAAGGTCAGCAGTGATTTGATGCACAGTTGCCCTTCTGTTATCCTTTGCCAGTCGTGACAGTCTCCGTTCTGTCCGATCATCAATCATCCGCGGGCGGCTACAACGCGAACGTTCAGACCCCGTCTTCCGGCTAACCGTCCAGTCTTTAAATACTTTAATGACGGCTGATCTTGAGCATCCCACGAATACTGCTGTTTCGCTAATACTCGCTCCATAGCTCCGAGCACCTACAATCATCCTGCGTTCGAAGGCTGTTAAATCGCGTCGGTTACCCTTAGTTGAAGAATGGACCACGTCTACTGTTGCCAACGACACTCAGCTTCCCATTTTATATTGGTCTGGCCCGCTAGCAACATTGTGGCGACGTTCGTGCGCGCATTTGCATAAACATGTCAGGTGGTCATAATAATATGCTCACTCAGTGTAAAAAGTCAAAACCTGGAGAAAAATGCGTACCATGCACACAATGTAAGAGGTGGGCACATGATCACTGTATTACAACAGGTAATTTAGTATATTTTGTATCCTGTAAATTTTTATTTGGTATTATTTGTATTTGTATCCTGTATTTGAAATGTGTGTATCCTGACTCACTTGTAGTCATTGAATTAAACAAGTAATAAATATTGCAAATTATTTGAATTTTATTTCTAATTAACCTTATTTTTCATTACGTTAAATGTGTGCCCGGCTACGCAGGTGAGATTACATCAAAAAACTATTTTTAATTTGAAAATAATATAAATTTAAGATAAGTTAAAGGCACCATACGGTAGCTTAAAGTTTAACTGATGAATGGATATGAAAATTTAGTGAAATAGTTTTATTACTAAAAATACAAAAATAATAATAAAAAGTGTGTAAACCTGCCCCGGTCTCCCCTGTACATGAAATAGAAGAAATGTTTAGGCTTTCATAACAATTGGATGATTTATTGGGCAGAAATTAAGTGAGCGAGTCACTAAGGCTTTGGTACACTTCTGGATATAAGGATGGCAAAGATTCAAAAAGTTGCTGGATAATGTTCTTAGGGATAACTTGCCAAGGACTTCCCAATTAAGCTAATTCCCAATGACTTAGTAAGCTAATTCGTCGATATTCTGGGTTGGTCATAGGAGAGAGGTCTGAAGAGCTGTACAGAAGGAACAAGTACGAAGAGAGGCCCATTAAAATAAATTTATTATTTTTATTAATGACCAAAGCTAATAAAGTGGAGATGAACCTCCAAACATCAGGTAATGATATTATTTGAAAAAATGGAAGGAAAAATTCTGCGACCTGGATTCAAACCAGCAACATCGAGTTTCATATCCTCGACGCCTCTCTTCCTTCCCCTAACTAAGCTGCTTTGGTTAGTTGAAAAGTCTAGTGGTCCCAGTAATAACTTGTTGGAGTTAAATGGGGAATCACTTACAGGTTATTTATAGTCCACGACTCACATTTTGTTAAATTATAGCTTTAGACAAACTTATTTGAATAAAGAAAGCTGATAGTCCACGATTCTCTGCAATCTTCTCTCCATGGTGTGGTCCAATAGTCTTACAAAATGCGAGTCGTAAACTCTGGACCAATCTGTGGTTGCATATAAAATAATTGATGCAGAGTAAAAGTAAAAATCTGGTAGTAAAAGAAAATTTATTTCATTCTTTCTGGATGTGTGTTATTCCACAAGAAGAATAACGTGCTATGAGAAAAAGGGGAGTACCATTAACAAGCAACGGGATTCTCAAAGAAATACTAATATCTGACAGAACGATGGCAAAATGATTATGAATATAGAAAATATTTTGATGAAGTGGTTAGTAAAAAAAATAATAATCTGTTTAGGCGCAAATTTGAGTGATAGCCCAAAGAGAGTGGTCGTTGGAACGTATCCAAGATTGTGTCCTTGCAAAAACCTTCGAGACAGGTCGCTTCACACTCCAACAATAGTACCGACTGGAGACCACGGGAGGTAAGAAAGGAGCCCTCTCGAAATAACAAACGACCAAATTATTATTATGACGAGCAAAACTCAACTGCGATCTACGTTTGCATTTTCTCCTGTCCTTCCATGTCTGCTCGATTTTGGCAAGCGTCCCAGAAACGGTTTTCGAGTGGCGGCGGCCATTACACCGCTCCAGCTGTCGTTCATCTTTTCATGTTCGTCTTGCGTTGATGAGCTCACCAACAAACGAGGGAAATGGGCTCCGGGAAGGTTCATGAAAACTCTGACTTTGCAAAATTACTTTTTTTTTTTTTTTTTTTTTTTTTTTAAATTTTACTCTTTAACCGACAAGGATTGCTAAAAGAGTGTGTGTGAAAAACTTCATCGTCACTCTTGGGCTTTTGTCTCTTCTTCAGTTCTCACTCATTCTTTGTCCGCTATTGGAAGTTAAGCCACGGGAAACAGGTTGAGCAAATAAGGTTGAATCCACCTTAAGAGATAAGGATGAGAGTCAAAATTTGTTCATGTTCTATAATAAAAATTCAAAGAATAAGAGAGCGGTGTTTGCTAATTTCACCGGATATATCCCACTATCTACACGTCCAATCATGTAAATTTATTTATTTAATTATTTAATTATTTATTATTAGATATCTGCATCCCAATAGTGGCATATTTGTACAAGAATTTTACAGTAGTTGATAATTCAAATCAAATATATACAAAAGTAGAACAGTAGAGGAAATTCTATGGCGATATTAGTCACTAAATAATGTTTTAGTAAGTAAAAGATAGATTAGTCGCTAAAACAAAGTAGATAAGTAAGATAATATTAACATTCGGTTTGGCTAATTTCTTAGATTTCATCAAAGTCACAGGAGGAAAGTTCATTATCAGTCAATTACACTTTAAATGATGAAGGAAGGGTAGCTTTTCATGAACAGATCTCAAATGCGGTCCCTTGTTGTTCCAATAACGCCTAATAAATTCAAGTACATGAAATATAAACTTGTACTCAGGACAATTTTAAATGAATGAACTGCTTTACGTGTTTATATCAGACCACAAAGGAAAGTCAGCCCATTTTTTTCACGGAATTCGATTTCGAATGTCATGATTCGAGAAGATATGTTGAAATTTTGAGAGAAAAAAAAATTTTCCTCGTAAACATATGAACGTATATGACCAGTATTTTGCAGCTAACTCCTCCGAAACGGCAAATAGCAGAGGCTAATGAAATTAGTATTAGGGTGGATACAAAAATGAGCCCCCCCCACCTCTTTTTTTATTTTCGTAATCGAAGCAAATATGCCAATTTTGATGAATCCAATGAATAGGAAGTTGTGCACTTTTCATCATCGCAAATATTCAAATTAGGAGATATTCACATCCTATCTTAAAAACCGTTACAGCTACACGAAAAAATCCAATTGAAGACTTGCTCAGCAGTGAATTCCGAACAAAACGAAAAAAAAAATTTCCAAAATCCGATGAACGGATCACAACAATCACATGTTGAATTTATTAGTTACCTCCCTATGCACTTCACAAAAACATTTGAATGTTCAACATGCAAATCAAGAAATTACCATAATAACATTCACTTTGATGAGGAAAAGCAAATAAAAGGCACGTGTCAGCATACACAAGACAGAACAAATCTAGGATGGCAAGCTACAACTGTTCCTGAAATGGTCAACATGATTTCTGCTTTGAATTGTGATTGTTGGTGATCCGTTCTTCGGATTTTGGAAAATTTTTTTTTGTTTTTTTCGGAATTCCAAGCTGAACAAGTCTTCAATTGGAATTTTTCGTTTATTTGTTACGGTTTTTAAGATAGGATTTGTATGTGTCCTAATTTGCATATTTGGGATGATGAAAAGTGCACTACGGGATAGGTCACCCGCAACTTCCTATTCATTGGATTCATCAAAATTGATATATCTGCTTCGGTTACGAAAATAAAAGGGGGGGCTCTTTTTTGTATCCACCCTGTATACTTAGAGATTGTACAAATAGTAAAATATAACATGGATTTTTGTTAAAATAACAAAAAACCAAATTTACATAAGATCAAAACGCTAATAATAGCAAAAGTTACCTCTTAAATATTTACTGGCTGTTTGATCTTAGGTACATTTGTTTTTTTGTTATTTTAACAATAGTCCATGCTCACTACTTATCAACCAGTCTGTAATAAATGCACTTTTTAGAGATGTTAGTTTTTTTTCTTTCTAAAAATAAGAAAATGGCTGAGCATTGAATAAATTCGACATGTACGGACTTCTGGTTGAGACGAATAATTTTTGTAAATAAATTGTATGGCTTTAATGAGCCATTTTGGCCCCCTTCAGTTTTATTTCTCTTCATGACATAGTGAGAGATCTGTGCGAATGTACTATTTCACCATTTCAATTTATTTTTCTGTTTCATATGAACCTCAACCCTAACTGAAATATGGAAATGCTGGCGCAGTTCCCAATCCCCCAATTAGATGAAGACCCGAGGGACACAGACCCTAGGGTGACTCATATTAATCCATCCAGTGAAATACAAATCAGAAAGAAAAATCTCCCGAATAAAAGTGCCATGGTTTCGAGTGGGGCATGCAACCCAGTCAAAACTAGACCGCCCCCTCCCCCCAACGCGGTAACGGGGAGATGGGAAAAAATTGAAATCTTAAAAGGGAACCCCCATTTTTTATTGCAAATTCTGACTCAATGTCAAAAATTATATAGAGTTTATCTGAAACACTTTTTTATTCTTTTAATAATTTTTTATTCTAATAATTTTTAAAATAATTGTTACCTTAAGTTAACTACGGTTTCTTCGTCTGGGAACTGCCCCATTTCATTCCAGAATGAATCTGCGATTAAAAAAAAAAGGACCACTTCTTTGTCTTGAATCTCTACTTGTGGTCGATGGCGCTGCATTCGGCGTAAATTTAAAGCACTTAAAGCACTGAGTGGTTTACATAATTTAGTTAAACTCCTGTTTTTTTCAATGGGGACCCTTTAGTTCCTAAGTAGTGTTCTTCACGATAAGGTAAAAGTAAAGTTTTACCTTATCCGTGGTGTTCTTGTAGTAGTCTTCTTGTGAGAAATGTGTGAAGCGGCACCATCTAATGAAAGCTTTGTAATTCAGTCGAGTTTAACAAATTTTCACCGATTACTAAGCCATCTATCACAAATCGGAAAAAAATGTTTCAGATTTTGATTTTTGACGTTGATTCCAAATTTGCAATAAAAATGGGGGTTCCCTTTTAAGATTTCAAAGTTGCTCTCGCACCACCCGAACCATAAAACTTTTAATCGAGAAATTCTACTGGAAGGATTAAAATGAGCCAGCTTGTATTAATATTTTATTATATTCAATTAAAATTTATATCAACGTATTAAGATTCTGCACCACTTCATTATCAGGAAGTAGCCCGACGTTACCTGAATAGACAACCCTGTCAGCGGTGGATTGGCCGTGGTACTGCTAACGATCTGGCATTTTGCAGTTGGCCACCCAGGTCACCTGACTTGTGATATTTTTTGTG
>JAHWFO010042544.1:343906-406892 GCA_023313115.1 Rhysida immarginata | reverse complement strand
GGGGGTGATTTCAGAGATTGTTTCAATTATTCTCTTCTTGAGAGTTTCAATGTCATCAACGTTGGTCTTGTACACTCTGTCTTTCAGATATCCCCAGAAGAAGACATCCAGAGGAGGGGGTGAGCGAGGGGGCCAAGGGACTGGCCCATCCCTTCCAATCCATCGTCCTGGAAAGTTCGTATCAAGGCACTGCCTAACTTGCAGGCCCTAGTGAGGAGGTGCTCCATCTTGTTGGTAGACTATGTTGGGCTGCAGTTCTTCCACCTGTGGAATCAGGTAGTTCTCCAGGATATCTAGGTAGGTTGCAGCGGTAATGGTGTCTTCAGCGAAAAAGAAAGGTCCGATTACTCGATCACGCATTAAACCGCACCAAACATTAACCTTTGGGCTGTCGCATATATGCTCCCTTGGAACGTGGGCGTTTTGTGAGCCCCAAATGCGGCAGTTTGTGTCGGTTTACTGCTCCGGAAGTACGGAATGTTGCCTCGTCAGAAAACAAAATGTTCTCAAGGAAGATGGGATCATTGTCGACTTTTTGGAGCATTTCCTCAGCAAACTTCTTGCGCTTCGGTCGGTCATCTGACTTTAGTTCATGCATCATCTGGATTTTGTAGTGTATAAGACAAAGGCGGTGTGGCACACAGGTAACCTTAAGTAATATCCAGCATCTAAAGTCGAAGAACGGATTAGAAAGATCCAAACCAGAAAACACCAAACGAAATTTTTAAACAAACTGGATAAAAAATGACGGAATGCACTCTATTCCTTAATAGGGAGTTCCATCACCACGTGCTTGGATTTTTAGACATGTTATCAAAATGACTGAGGATCATATCGTGTTTGGGTTCCACCATGACCAACTGCATCCTCCGGGCAGTCAATTTCGGAGTGTTGTTTTCTCTTCTTTACACCTTGTTCAACACGTCCTAAGTTTTCTCAAACTACACATCATCACTGTTTAACAATGTCACATAATTTACCGATTTCATTGAACACTTCAACTAAACTCCAGATCCAGCACTGGGAATACAACCCCAAAACTTGATACCTCTACCTCCTTTTTGCACTGAGCTTTGGACCATTCCGATATGAAGGCTTCCTCACGTTTTCGCATAATCCTGCAACGGCCCTCATTGAAATACAAGCAAAGTATAGATTCGTCAGACCACACTATGCGTCTATAATCTTTAACAGCCTGCTGAGCATGCCAAGAGATTTTTCTTCTGAATGGATGCTACCCTAGAATATACGACTGAAAATGGGTGGTTGTCCATGCAGTTCTCAACGAAATGTTTGTTTTGAGATTGGTTCATCGTCATAGTGTTGCGGAAGTTCTTGACGAGTTTGTAAACAATTAGTGGCTGATAGTCTGATTAATCGCCTATAGCCCTGATTTGTCTTAATCGACTTTCGGTCTTTGGTCCCCAGTTTAGAGTCGTTTTTTCCAAATTCCTTCCACTGCAAATGAGCTCTTTCCACTGTCAACAAACTCGACACCTTTTCTGGTATGATCTTGCCCTCGGCTCAAAAACAATGGCTCATTTTCAAGCTCATTCCAAGAACGAAATGACCAATTCGAATGTGTATTGTCGGCAATTGGACAATTTAAACCAATCTATCGAACAGAAACGTCCAGAGCTGGTTAATCGTAAAGGAGTTGTGTGTTCCTTCACGACAAAGCGAGACCGCACACAATTTGAATCACCCATTGAGTTGTGTAGCCACACATACCCTACTCGCCTGACCTTCCACTCGTTTCGCTCTCTTCTAAACTCCTTGCGTGATATAACATTCAATTCAGATGAGGCACCTGTAAATCAACAGCTTGTTCATTTTTCGCCGATAAAGATAGGTCCTTCAATTAAAGAGGAATCATGAAGCTCACTGAAAGATGGCAAAAGCTTATCGAACAAAACGGGTAATATAAGATTGATAGCCTTTTATTCTTTATAGAAATACACTGAGTGGCCAAATTATTATGACCATCTGATAGTTTTAGGCAAATGAGCTATTGCGTCACAGCGCTGCCGCTAGAGGGCTGTATAGCTATAAAAAGGGAATGCAGGTGAGGTGAACCATCAGTTGCACTGCGTTTTTTGCGACGGTATAGGCAAAAAACGTGATTTAACTGAGTTTCAACGTGGGATGATCGTCGGCGCAAGCAGTGTCGGAACCAGTATCAGCAAAACAGCTGAACTTGTGAAGTGTTCAAGAGCAGCAGTTATTAATGTTTACAGAGAGTGGACTACCAAGCAAAAAACCGGCTTTCAACGTCAAGAGCGTGGTCGTCACAGGCTCCTCAATGCTCGAGCTGAAAGGAGATTGGCCAGAGTTGTCCAGGGCGACAGAAGAGCAACAGTGTGTCAAATAGCGGCAAATCTTAATCAAGTACAAACTGTGACAGCCTCTGAACGAACTGTTCGGCGCTCATTACACCGTTTAGGCTATGGAAGCCGACGACCAGTTCGAAAGCCTCTACTGTCAGCCTTGAACAAGAGCAGACGTCTCCAGTTCGCCAAGGAGCACAAGGATTGGAACAGTAGATGACTGGAAAAGGGTCATGTGGTCCGATGAGTCACGATTTCAAATGCATCATGCAGAAGGCACGGTTAGAATATGGAGAAAACAACACGAAAGCATGGACCCCACCTGCATCGCCACAACCCTTCAAGCTGGTGGCGGCAGTATTATGGTTTGGGGGATGTTTTCTTGGCATTGTTTGGGTCCTTTGATTCCTCTGCACGGACGTGTGCGTGCCCAAGATTATTTAAGTATTGTCACAGATCAAGTACATCCCGTTATGTTAATGGTGTACTCTGACGGGGATGGATACTTCCAGCAGGACAATGCTCCTTGTCATAAGGCTGGCATCGTCCTCAGATGGTTCGAAGAACATGCCGGAGAGTTTACCTTGCTGCGTTAGCCTGCACAATCGCCAGATCTCAATCCCATTGAGAATTTGTGGGATGAGATCGAACGGGCCATCAGGCAGCGGGATCCAGCACCATCAAATCTGCAGGAATTGGAAGGTGCAGTTCTTCAGAGTTGGTCTCAAATTTCTCCTACAATCTACCAACATCTCATAAAATATGTGATCAGCAATCGCTTTCACTAACATGATCTTTACAAATTCTGTAATTTTTTTTTGTCTATAACAGTCACATTCAGAACTAAGACGAGAATCAAATAATGGTCACTGTCAACGATCTTGTATCTCTCTCTCTCTCTCTCTTTCGAAGACGAGCTAATCTTCCCGACCAATTGTCCTTGTAAGACATTTATCCGAGTAAAAAGGATTCTCCTTTCATTCTCCTGAAGTCGAGCACGGACGAGGCCACTTGCACAAAATTTTAATTAAAAATTAAATAAAATTTAAAAAACGAAAAGAAGAACGAAAATTAAAATGTATTCTTAGACGGTCTTTTCAGCTCTCACGCATACACCCCTGACAGGTGCTTTTCTGTCGTTTGAGAACGACTGCCAATTCACACCGGTTCCCAGTCGTCGTTAGCATGCATTACACAATCCATAGCTCGGAGGATGTCCACCATCCACTTCCCACCTCCCGACGCCTACAGAAAACAAAAAACGACATTCCAGCACCACTCGACTCCGAGTCACAGTTTGTTTGTCGGTGAATCTGTTCCTTCGCGTCGAAAGAAGAAAAAAAAAAAAAGAAAAAAGAAAGCGATTCAGGTCGTCGGTCTTGATTCGATTTCTCCGTTCCTATTGGGGTCGGCGCGGCAATCGGAGAGAAACAGGTGAGAAACGCCCCCGCACCAGGTGACTGGGTCCGTCTCCACCCCTTCTAACACCGTTTTCTCTTAAACGACATTCGCTAGCCCACCTTGAACGGGTTGGGAAAATGTAAGATCAAGAAAAGCACGATTTTTTTTGAAACGCGTTTTCACACCTGAAGGCTTCTCACCGACATCATAAAATGTTCGGGGGTAGGGAACCTCCTTCCCTCGGGGGGGGGGGGGGGAGTCTCGGCGTAGGTTTTCTGTTTGCGCATTTAATAAAGAAATTTAATAAAACCACTGGAATAAAGATCTCTGTCTTCTCTAGAAGTATGCTCGACTACACCGCCACGGTTTCTAAAGCGAACGACAAGAGAAACATAAATTGCTTCGCACGTGCATATTATTTATTTATTTTAATAAATGTACATCCGTGAAACAAAAGGCTTCCTCTTTCTGGCATTCCGAAGAAGCCTTGAAGGACATGTTGCACTCTGCAAACTAGTGGGTCATGAGTTATGGTCGATAAGCAGTGTCTGGATCCACTGTAAAAGCAGCAGAATTGTCCTGAAGTGTGTTTTTGGATTCTTCAGCACCATCTGCAGTGGTGGGATATTTGCGCGAGAGGATTATACAAATCAAATACACTCCCTGATATTTTGGTTGTGGCATTTTGGTGTGGGGGCGTTTCACTTGCTGGACTACTAGTTGTTGTTCGTGGTAATAACAATGAAGTACTCCCAACCAAGCTGTTTTGACACCTCCATTTCTCTTCGCCACCAAATGATGAAACCATATTCAAGATTGGGGATCACAGTTGTTCGATAATAACAACAATAACAACACAATAAGTTTACAAATCTTAACTTTTGTCTTCCTCCAGAAAGACTTTTTATATTTTTTGGGCCTTTCATGTCTACCGATGACGAATATACAGGGTGGATACAAAAATGAGCGCCCCCCCCCCCGCCCAGCACATATGTCAATTTTGATGAATCCAATGAATAGGAAGTTGTGGGAACTAGTGATGTCCGTTGGATCCGGATCTCTGATTCGGATCTGACAATATCCGGATTCGGATCTAGAAATATCCGAATCCGGGTCCGTATCCGGATCTCGGATTTCGGATCTCTGATATCGGATCCAGATTTCGGATATCGGATATCAGATCCGGATTTCGGATCTCGGAAATTGGATCCGGATTTCGGATCCTTCCGCTGGATGCGTATTAAGACTAATTAGGACTTAAGAGGACTAGGCTATCACTTAATAAAAGCTTTTATAAACTGCTTTCAGAAAAAGTTTGCATATACACAATTTCCCGTCTAGGATCCGATTTTCGGTACTCGGATCCAAGATCCGGATCAGAGATCTCGGATCCAAGTTCCGGATCTCGGATTTCTGACCAACATCCGGTTCTCGGATCTCGGATTTCTGACCAACATCCGGTTCTCGGATCTCGGATCTCGGACCTAGGTCCGAAAAAAAGATCCGGATATCCGGATCTTGAATTATCCGGATCTTGATATCACTAGTGGGAACCTATCCCATGGCGCACTTGGGATTTGCTTTTCCTCATGAAATTGAATGTTATTAAGGTAATTTTTGTTAATTTCTTGATTTGCATGTTGAACATTCAAATGTCTTTGTGAAGTGCTTAGGGAGGTAACTAATAAATTCAACATGTGATTATTGGTGATCCGTTCATCGGATTTTGGAAACTTTTTTTTTGTTCGGAATTCCATGCTGAACAAGTTTTCAATTGGAATTTATCGGAATTTTTCAAAAGTTCACTCACAACTTCTTTTGTTCATTGGATTCATCAAAATTGACATATCTGCTTCGGTTACGAAAATAAAAGGGGAGGGGGCTCATTTCTGTATAGAAGGAAATTTTTTATCAAGTCTTGTTGTTCGCAAAATGACAAAAAAGTTTTTATCAATTTTGCATTATGAAGCAATGGAAAATATACTAGGACCTATTAAGTATCAGGAACACAATTGGAAAGGTTTGTGGAGATCTTAAAGTAATTGGTTTATTACTGGGTTTGAGAGGTGGATACACAATGTATTCTTGCTTTTTGTGCTTATGGAACAGCAGAGCCAGAGAGCACCACTCTAATTTGCATGCTTTTAACATAAATAATTGCTAAATTAATATTAAATATTATTAAACACTTTATAGTTTTCGTCACGTTGTAGCTACAGTATATTTCCTTCAGCGTCGATAGATAAAAAAACTGACTACAAAGGAGCTGCATTTGAGTACTTGCAAAATGTTTTTCCAAGGTTATCCGAAGGAGGCATATTTGTTGGCCTACAAATTAGAAAAATTTTAAAGGATAACAAATTTGAAAACTGTTTATCTGAGGTTAAAAAGGCTGCGTGGGCATCTTTTAGAATGGTAGGAAAAAAATTCTTGGGGAATAAAAAAAAGTGAGAAATATGGACAAATAGTGTCCAAACTTTTGGTTAATTACCACAAAATGGGTGCTAATGTGTCTTTAAAAATCCACACACACTTTCTGGATTCACATCTTGATGTTTTTCCTGAGAATGTAGGAAGCACGAGTGATGAATAAGGGTGAACGTTTTCATCAGGACATTGCTATTTTTCGCTATTTATTATTTAATATCGGAGGTATTGGCGTGAAAAAATCCTCCAATGACCATTTTCAAGTTATTCATTATTAATTTTACTTAGCAACAATGTCTAACAATTGAAATCGGAAATTTAATTAGACACGCCCAGTATTTCTTTCGTTGGACAGCGTATAATTCAAATTTATACAAAAAAAATGAATAAAGCGGTACATAATATAGTTTATTTTTTCTGTGAAAAACCTGTTTACTTGTTATAAAATGGGAATAAATATTTATTTTGAAAATGTGACGTGATCGAACTGTTTTGACAATAAATTTGGATTTAGCGACACCTCCCCCCCCCAAAAAAAAAATCCCCAAAATAACCATTTTCGTCACTGGAGAAACAAACCTGTAAATTAGCATAATTATTTCTCTCTTCGTAAGAAGGTGTTTCAGCGTTTCGAGCAAAGTGGAGTACTAGGTTGTCAATATACACTGAGTGAGCATATTATTATGACACCCTGTCAGTATCTCGTTGGGCCACCTTTTGCCTTTAATACTGCGGTGATTCTTCGTGGCATTGATTCTTCGACTTCGTCCACAAATGCTCAATTGGAGTGAGATCTGGGGATTGTGGGGGCCACCGAGGTAAGGTAAAGCCCTCCCCCCCCCCCATGTTCCTGGAACCACTCCTGCACAATACGAGCTCTGTGGCATGGCGCATTGTCTTGCTGGAAGTAGCCATCTCCATTGGGGTACGCCATCAACATGACAGAGTGGACTTGATCGGCGACGATACGGAGGTATACTGTGCCGTCCAGACGTTGTTCAACACGTATTAATGGACCTAACGCATGCCAGGAAAACATTCCCCAGACCATAATACCGCCCGCACCGGCCTGAAGGGTTGTACTCATGCGTGCGGGGTCCATGGTTTCGTGCTGTTTCCGCCAGATTCTCACGCGGCCGTCTGCATGATGTAACTGGAATCGTGACTCGTCAGTCCACATGATTTGTTTCCACTGCTCGATAGTCCAGTCCTTGTGCTCCTGAGCGAATCGGAGTCGTTTCCGCTTGTTGGCTGCAGACAGCAAAGGTGTGCGGACAGGTCTTCGGCTTCCGTATCCCATACGATGTAGTGTGCGGCGGACAGTGCATTCAGAGACCGTTTTGGAGGACCCATGATTAAGGTCAGCGGTGATTTGATGCACAGTTGCCCTTCTGTTATCCTTTGCCAGTCGTGACAGTCTCCGTTCTGTCCGATCATCAACCATCCGCAGGCGTTCAGACCCCGTCTTCCGGCTAACCGTCCAGTCTTTAAATACTTTAACGACGGCTGCTCTCGAGCACCCCACGAATGCTGCTGTTTCGCTGATACTCGCTCCATAGCTCCGAGCACCTACAATCATCCCGCGTTCGAAGGCTGTTAAATCGCGTTGTTTACCCATAGTTGAAGAATGGAACACGTCTACTCTGTTATCGACGACACTCAGCTTCCCTTTTTATATTGGTCCGGCCCGCTAGCAACATTGGGGCGACGTCCTTGCGCGCATTTGCATAAACATGTCAGGTGGTCATAATAATATGCTCACTCAGTGTATGTTAGATCTAAACGATAGATTACTATCAAAATTGATTTCTAATATCTTGCTTAAACCATAAATTCGGATGCTTATCTTTGGACACTTTCAGGATTTTCTTTCAATAAAGGACATATCACGATTGAGGTATCAGTTCTTCAATGGAACTAGGTCTTCTAGAATTTTAACCGCAGCAAGGGCTCGTTATTTTAGTGGCGGAACAAAAAAGAAAATTGACATTGATATTACAGCAGAGGGGATACGTGAGAAATACAAAGACGAAAAATATTCACTCTACCAATGGCTTTAACAGTACATTGTGATTTAGTTACTCAATGAGGTACATTCAAGTACCTTCGTAAATGCAGCGACAATTACGTAATATAATGAAATAAAAATGACTAATCGACTATAAAGTAATAAAGATAAAAAAATTATAATGTCGTTACTAATTAACAGTTATTATTATAAAATTAAAAATTTGACAGCGAAAGTCATAAAAAAGATTTGTATTGCATTTATGGTAGAAGAACGGCCTACAACACTTACCAGTCTATAAATCTCGGTAAAAGGCCAAAAGTGTAAGCCATGGTCTTTTATTATACTCATTATCCATTGATCTGCGTGGATTTATGGCCATTTTGAAAGCAACTACTACGGCTTATCGTCTGCAACTTAAAAATCTTAAAAATACCTCTCTTTCGTTCTTCTTTAATTTTCGAGAGTAAAAAAAGTACCATTTCACCATCGATAGGCTAATAAATACAGTTTGTTATAAAAATAGTTTCCGCAACTTACCCTTCGCATTAAAACGACATACATTTTGGAAAACACACATCCTATTCGGAGTCACGAAACGAGCGTGCCGGCTTTCAATATTGTTTACAAAAATTATGTAAATAGTAATGGAGAGAATTAAACTACAAATATCGTGACTGAAGTGTACCACACAGGGTCGCCAATATTCTTATGTAGTTAATTGCATTCAGAATTTACCGACATTTCATCATTATGCAGATTTTGGAAGATATGTTTTAAGTGATATCAATCGCTTGTTAATAATGTGATTTTAATGTTGCTTGCTGTTAATGCGGACATTACAAGTTATCTCATCTGTCTTCCTTTGAATAATGGTATGAGGAACATTAAACATGCTGCGAATGCAATCATCATCTATTGATAGAATGTAATCATCTGAATCTACCAACTTTGATTTCCATTATCATTCGTGTTTAATTAAAAGAGTTTTATAAGACCTCACCATTCTGCACACAATGTAAATAATTGGTTGATTACTTCTCCGATGGCTCGAGGTAAACGTAGATATAGAATCGAACCGAATAATGTAATTTCAGTTTATTTAAACAATAAAGTCCCATATAATACTGTCAGATTGTGGACCACCGTATTAGTTATTATTAGAAGCCTAATGATAAACAGCGACAACCCGAGATGTACCTAACATGGTCTAATCCAAAGGACTTCAATGGACAATGCTCAGCTTCTATTCTCATTTTTATGCAATAATTGTTTAGTATATTGGTTGTAGTGCAATGACAGGAGGTAAGCTACCTATAGCGAATATACGAAACAATAAGAACAGGTTGCTTGAAGCTGGACATGTTCAAACAGTTTGTGTACTTTTCACACAACATCATAGACAACAAAGAACTGGCTAGGGCCAGGAAAAAACTGGATGGTTTGATAGCATTTTGTGATGTTTGAGATCAAATAGACACTATCTTGTTTGTAAACGAAAGGGCTCATCGCGCATTTCTCCAACCTCTTGGCATGGGGAACTATTGCGTAGGACAATGGATGAAATGTCATACGCTGAAAATGGCTTCTAAAACTTTTAATACACCAATTTTTAAAATAACATTTGGCAGTGCAGTACTTACTAGTTAGTGTATGGTGAGCGAGTATGCAGGACGTGGTCACTATGTCCACCCATTCTCTCTGATCGCACTCGGTGGCTCAGTGGTTGCGTGATCGCCTCTGAAGCCCGAGGACGCGGGTTCGACCCTCCGGCCGAGGACGACGAGGGTTTTTTCAGGGGGAAAATCCTGAGATCACGTACTTCCTTCGGAAGGGAAGTAAAGCCGTTGGTCCCGTGTAGTCGTTTGCCGGCTACACGTTAAAGAACCCTTGCGAGGCAAAATTTGAGGCCCCTATAACGCCGTCCTGAAATGACCATTGCAATTGAAAAGGACGTTAATACCAAACAAGCCAAACCAAACCATTCTCTCTGATAATCTCAAGGAAAAAAGTGACGATGGTCGCTCGCGATTGCATTCGATTTTCTGGTTTATTGCGGTAGATGTTTTCCTTCAGATGTCCCCACAAGAAGAAGTTTCAGGTATTAATATCCAAAACTCTTGCTCACTTTGAACCGTCTGAAAGAAGATAACTTATGAAGACACAATGGTCCATACAAGATAGTACTCATCTTCATACAGCAAATTCTGTTTTGAATTTCCTGCACAAAGATGTTGGGTTCCGTATGATATCCCATCCTAGATGCTCAGAACGTTTTCAGAGTGGTTCAATATAGCCGCCACACATCCTCAATATGAATCCCAGCGACTGTTACTTGAGAGGACATTTGAAGGAGAAAAATCTACCACCACAATAAGCCAGCAAAGTTTTTCTTAGAGATTGACAGAGGCATTGTGTCGTTAAGTGGGCACAAAAGGAAAGTTCGTCTCGAAGAGGTTATTGGATACCTCCTACTCATTAGCTCCTCCAACTGTTAAAAAATAATTTATAATCCATTCCCAGTTTATCACATTTCGTGCATCACTTTGTGGTTATTAGCCAGTAGATGGAATAACGTAATAAACCAGCATGGCAACTTAAACCTCGACTGACTTACCTGTTCCCTTAACTTGCTTCCCGTAGAGCACATGTTGAGATGCTATGGGAAGGCCTTGCAATCCTAGAAATCCTCAAGAACCACACAAAAGATGCTTAAAAGAGAGAGAAATCCATAATTTTCACAGTATTTTGCTTCAAAGGACCAGTATATCGGTGCTCTTGGTTAATCATTGAATCCTTCACGGTGGAACACTTTCCATTTCCATTAGTGGATAGCTCTTACAATCAATGACCCACCTGCTTACTCTCTATCGCTTTCTCTTTTGTCGTTGCATCAAAGGACTGGGAACAAGTCGCTGTAGACCTAAGCTGTTGCTTTTACTCTTTCGCAATGATAAATAACATTCGGAACTGAATTTATTTTAGTAAATAGGGAAATAGTATATCATATATTCTAAATTGTTTATATGATCAGTAGATACAGACTTCCTGTCTACATCCAAAGGCGGCGATTGGAGGAAATAGTTCTTTTAAATAAATAATTTTTTTCCCAGCACATTGAGCGTTGAAAGAGAAAGAGAGAAGCCGTGTATGTGTCTACTATTAATGTAAGGCAGTGGTGTTGTCGTCGTGGCAACGCGTGTATTCCAATCGAAATGGCGCGTGAATAGGCTAGAAAAGGTTTATTCCTATTGATTTCCGACAAAAGTTAAAATGTAATTCAATAATCCAGTTTCCGAACAATTACGGGGAAGGGAAACCCTGGGAAGCGAAGAACTAATCACTGGAGTGCGTGGGAAAAAACGTTGCGTCGTGGGAACGTGAATATACAAAGCGTGCGAATATATTAAAAAAAAAAAAAAAAAAAAAAATGAAATAAAATTTGCACATTTCGCTCGCGATAAACGTGGAATCGAGCGACTGTCCAGCTTAAGCAACCTTACCCAAAATCGTTCTCCATCTTCTCGGCGTAGACACGTGTTTGTCGGAGCACCAGACATATCGATTGGGATTCGTCGACGATTTTCTGTACATCTTAAGAGAGAGAGATTAAGAGAGAAAGGCTTCCCTGCACTGGATTGAAGCTTCTGGAGGATTCGTTTTTCAAAGAGAGCAATAATAATAATAATCATAATAACAAAATCAAATTATTATAATAATGAAAGGGTTACTTTAACAACAAAAGCAAAGGTGATGCGTTGAAAAATAATAAAAATTCATCAAAAATGCATCCTCCGAGAAGAATCCCATGTGAGGCCCCCAGTTCAACGCTTGACATTGAAAATTTTAAAGGCGCCATGAATCATTGATCATTCCTTCTGCGTAATAAAAAGCGGTGTTGGCTTTAAGGAAATGAGGAAAGAAAGCGTTTTTCCTATTCGAAATGAAGAGAAGAGGTTGTAACTGAGTAAATGAAAGAGGCATGGACTCACCGAGGGTGGGTTTTGCGCAGATGAGAAGAGAGCGAGATGAAGAAGAGATGAGGATGGGTGGATGGATGGATGGATGGATGGCCGTCGGTTGGGCTTCCCGGCCGCCTCCTCCTCCGTCTCCGCTGCCGCCGATCGCTGTTTTACGCACCCGACGCGATTAGCAGCATCCGCCGACCACACCTGACAACCCCGACGCTGAGCAGAAGACGACGACGACGCCGTCCATTGGATTAGGGCAAGCGGGCGAGCGAACGTACGGCTCCGTAGGCCTAACGTTCAGCCATGACGACCGACGTCACTGAACGCACCGATCGATCCGTCCTCGTCATGAATAAAACAAGCCAAGGGTACGTTAGAACAGGGAGGGTGAGGGGCGGCTATTGGCAGCAGAGAGTGGCTGCTTTTGCTCTTTTACCCAATGTTAATCCTCCGAGATAAAAATCAAAAAACTTATAGAAAAGAAAATAAGAAAAACGATAAAAATGAAATGAACGCAAGTCTTGTTTACGGAGAAGAAATAAGCGCCACAAAACCACCATTCCAAGCGTAATCCGAGTCAAACGAAAAACATTCTAAAATGAAAAATTCAAAACTTATAAGAATGCAAACATCATCGTTTGCAGTGCTCAAAACATTACCTCGAAATTAGCGGCAATAAAAAAAATCGCATTCTAGTTATAATAGATATTCGAAGAAATCAATTTTATCCCCTTTGCTTTACTGAAAGTTGATTGCGATCTTTGGTAACGATTTATTGCGTGACAGAAAGCACGTGAAATGATGTTATTACATCCGCATTGTTGTGTTTCATTCGAAAGCAGCAAATGTCATGAAAAAATGTCCCGAAACTCGGACCTTACTGGGAAGGATACATGACAACTATAACTTACAAGAAAGGCATATTGACAGTACTGAATGCAAAAGAAAAATCTCGGAAAGGGTTAATTCAAACCAGCCAGAAACAGCAAAATCCTCGAGTTCCCACAAGCCGAACACCACAGCCTTTTCGAAAGGTCAAGCAGCTTGCCCAGCGTGAAAATCCAGCAGCCTAAAGAGAAACCGCAAAGGTTACCAGAAGTAAAATAAAATCTTGTAAGCATTCCAAGGAGGAGCTTTAGCAGTGAAGCAGATATACATTTATACGTTTATTAAAAAGAAATTAATTCTCCCCCCGCCTCCCGAGTAGGATAAGGCAAGTCATCTATTTTTACCCCTTCATCTGCACTTTTACCTCTCCCCAAGTTTTTTTAAATCAATAAATTGATTTTCTCGAACGTAATATGTAAAAAATATAAAAAACGTCGTATCTTCTTTCCTTTCTCATCATTTCCGAACGTACGATATATCACAAGCCATATGTTGCCATAGTTCTAAGGACCAAGTGACTGCCACCCCCGCAAACCCGATCCCACTGGAACAATTGGGCCTAAACTTCATAGTAATGTAGATCTTGCCTGGAGGAATCTGGATACTGGATTTTACGCTTTTACGTACCTAAATAGCACATACATATGTTGCCCTCTCTGAATCCCACCCCCGTATACCAATCAAAACCAAACTAAATAGTGCAGATGGACATGCCCATAGTAAGCTACATTCCGAATTTCAACCTTCTACCTTAAAAAAATGTAGAAATGATGAAGGGTGGTTCAAATCGTGTGTAAAATAAAACCAATAAGTAGCTCCCTTTTTCCGGTACTTAATAATAAGCTTATAATAGATTATAAGCACTTGAGCAATCGTGCGTCGACAAAGAAATTTCACATGCGCGAGCCGATGTCTATAATGCTTAAAAGATGAACAGAAAGTAACAATATATTCCTTCTTGGCAATTCGATTGTTATATGACATGCCAGTGTCTTTGAATTCTTTACACTCACTGTTTTAGCACGTGAATTCGACTCAAAGGGGCCCACGAAAAATTCTGAAAAGTTGATACGGCCGAGCTAAGACTTTGATGGTCATATTTCTGAAAACAGAATTTGAAAATGTTAATCCGTTTTCAAGTTATCGTGCAAACGGCGGACGGACGGCCGGATAAACGTACAGACCAAGGGCGCATTCTTATAAGTTCCTTTTATGCTAAAGCTTCTAACAAGAAATTAATCCCCTCAATAGGGTATAGGCAATAACGGACCCTGCGGTCATCTATTTTTACTCATTTAGCTGTATTTTTAATCCCCTCCCCTCAAGTTTTTTAATCAAAAATTTGATTGTCTCGAACATAGTATGTAGAAAATGTAAAAGAGCTCTGTCTTCTTTCCTTTCTCATAATTTCCGATTGAATGACATATCACATGTCATATGTTGCCATAGTTCTAAAGACCATGTGACTGCCACCCCCGCAACTCCGACCCTACTGGTACAATTGGGCCTAAACTTCATAATAATATAGATCTTACCTAGAGGAATCTGGATACTGAATTTCACCTTCTGCATTCAGAATTTCAACCTTCTACCTCAAAAATTGTAGAAATTATGAAGGGGACAGACGGACATTGTAAAACCAATAAGTAGCTTCATTTTTCAGCTACTTAATAATATAGATTATGAGCAATTGAGCAATCGTGCATCGACAAGGCGATCGTCGCGTGCTAACTTCAACAATACTTAAAAGAAAAACAGAAATAGCTGTGTATTCATTCTTGACGAATCGATTGTTATGTGACATGCCATTATCTTGGCATCCTTTACAGTCACTCTTTTAGCACGTGAATTCGACTTGAAGGGGTCCACGAAAAATCGTGAAAAGTTGATCCAGCCGAGCTAAGACCTTGATGGTCATATTTCTGAAAACAGAATTTGAAAAAGTTAATGTGTTTTCAAGTTATCGTGCAAACGGCGGACAGACGGACGGACGGCAGGATAAACGTGCAGACCAAGCGTGCATTCTTATAAGTAGCGTTTTGCTAAAGCTCCTAATAAGCCATTAAAGAATGATATAGCCAAGTACCGAAAGGCCAAGCTAGTTGCCGCCATTTGAAACATGATGTGGATAGTACTAATGAAGGAATTGAAAAAACAAAACTCTTTAACATCTTCGAACGTATTAACTACTCTTAAGCTTATATGTTCGTTCATGAGATGTCGTTCCAAGTTGTTTGATATTACAAGCTGTATCTTAGCACTGAAAACTTCCAATGGTACTGTATCATTAGGTACCACAGAATCAAATTCGACCATTATCGAACTGAATTTATCGGTTGTCAAACACGAACGTAATAACTTTATATTCGCTCATAGCTCGTCGTTACGAGTTGTTTTATGTATCACTTACTATATCTTAGCATCTTAGCATTGAAAATCTGTAGGAGTTACTAGAATGATACCATTAGAGCACGTGCTAATGATTCGATTTCGACCAACTTGGAAATGGTTCTTGCGATGAACCCTATTTATCGATTGGCGAAAAAATATTTTAATAAGATCGAGTTACAGACGGATATACAGACACGTTCCCCCCCCCCCCCCCCACTAATAGCATAAAGCACCTTTCGGTACTTAATAATAAACAAAGATTTGCAACTGGAAAAGCGTCACAAGAGTCGTGTTCGTAATCTGCTGCCACGACTCGTCGCAGAAAGGAAGAAGAAGTGTTGGAGGCTCTATGAGGGTTACCTCAGTGAAGTACGAGGGGAGTTCAATAAGTAATGCAACACATTTTTTTCTGAAAAAGAGGGTTGTTTTATTAAGCATTCAAATACACCATGTTATTCCCCAATGTTTTAGCTACACAACACTATTTTTCAACGTAATCTCAATTCAATGCTACGGCTTTTCGCCACCTTGAAGTGAGGGCCTGTATGCCTGCACGGTACCACTCCACTGGTTGATGTCGGAGCCAACGTCATGCTGCATCAATAACTGCTTCATCATTCGCATCTACCAACAGAGACGTCAAGTACAGCAGCGAGGTGTTTGATTGTGATCCGTCGATCTGCTCGAATGAGAGTGTTCGCATGTTCCGACATTGCGGGAGTCAGAGCTGTGCACGGCCGGCCAGCTCGCGGGAGATCAGACAGTTTTGCTTGACCTTGCGGCGATGATGACACACAATTGCCCAACGACTCACCGTACTTTTGTCCACTGCCAGATCACCGTAGACATTCTGCAAGCGCCTATGAATATCTGAGATGCCTGGTTTTCCGCCAAAAGAAACTCAATCATTACCCGTTGTTTGGAACGCACCTCCATTGTATACGCCATTTTAACAGCTCACTATAGCGCTGTCACCTGTCGGACGTCAATGAAACTATACGAGACGAAGCGGAAATGTTTGAAAATGTTCCACAAGAAATGTCCAGTTTTTTCAACCAAAATTGGCCGAGAAAAAAAATGTGTTGCATTACTTATTGAACTCCCCTCGTACGTTGTCACTTTGGATGAAGCCTCCTGGAACATCCCATCGTTGTTAGGGTATATGAAAGGCTGCAAATGGTCACCAAGCAGCTGGACATAACGATTCCCAGTCAATGGTACGTCCAATTTGTTCAGAGGACCCAAATCTTGCCACGTAAACACACCCCACGCAGTGCCTTCATGACAACTTGGGTCCATGGCCTCACGAGGTCCATGCGCCATACTCAGAGTCTACCACCAGCTTATACTAACTTGAATCATGACCAAGCTATATATTTCCAGTCGTTTAAGGTCCAATGAACACGTTCAAGTCGAAGCGTAACTTCCGATGGTGTGCTGTGACTCTCCAGCATTTTCGTCTTCTGCTGCCATATCTCATCCGTGCCAAATTTCGCTATACTGACCTCATAGACACGTTTCTAGTACTGTTTGCGCCTCATTGACATAGTGACGTGTGTCTGTTATGAAGGACCATTCTGCTCAGATGTCGCTGATCACGAGCATTCAGCAGCCGTTGTCGGCCACTGCGCTATCTATGGTGAGAGGTAATGCCTGAAATGAGATACTCTCTATATACTCTTTGACACTTTGGAACGAGGAATGTTTGGTGAAAGTACTGTAAACCGAAGAGATTACATATTAAGATTGAACGGGGAAGTTTAACAAGGGAGTACCCACAATGCGACAAGAACTTAAAGGAATGGGACTAAGCAGCTGGTCTGCCACAAGAAAACCGCTTGTCAGTGAAACCAATAGGAAAAGACGATTACTTTAGGTGTGTGGAGTAGTTGAAAAAAGTCGTGTAATCTGATTAATTCAGGTTTACTTTGTTCAAGAATGATGGGCGCATCAGGGTAAAAAGAGATAGACCTACGACATGCTTGGTACCCACTGTCCAAGCATGTGGAGGCAATGTGATGATTTCTGTTGGTCTGGTCTGGGTTCTAAAACGTTATATAGCAATAAAATGATGTCATCCGAATATCTGAAAATACTGGATGACCAGGTCATTCCATCCATGAAAGATTTCGTTCTGATCGCATGGGATATTCCAAGACGACAACGCCAGGATTCACCGAGCTCGAATTGTAACCGACTGGTTTTGATCTCATGATCAGCCATTTCAACACATCATCTAACTCCCACCCCATCTGTCAGCTCAAATGGTGCCAAGAACAGTCTGCTTGAAGGAATGAATGGAGGTCGGTGGCTGTTCAGTGAATAAAGTCGTTTCTGTCTGGTCATGAGTGACGGTAGTATGTGTGCCCGTCGAAGACCGGGTGAGAGGCACATTCCATCGGTTGCAGTTAGACCTTCATCCGCAACATTTGACTCAAGTCAGATGAAAAACGCGTTCCCTTGGCAGTTCATCGACAATCCACAGGATGTACACAAAAATAACCCAGTTTGGGCAATTTTTTATTTCCTGTAGCGATGGAGTATCAGAACAAAGAGTATCTTGGGACCAAAGAAAAACTGTCTAAGTTTCTGTAACATACATTACAGATGCTCAACGTGCGATTTCCTACTGACATAGCACCAGCTAGGTCAGCGAGACCGACTTCTCCTACTCTGGCCACCAAGTTCTCCCGACCTCCTCCCATTTGATTTCCTTTGGGATTTGTCAAAGATTACGTTGACGTACCACCGATCTGAATTGCAGCAGACATGCTGAAACGAGTGTGGGAAGAATTGGACTACCGAATGCCGTTTCACAGAGGACTCCACATTGAGAATTTGCATACACCTGGGAAGTTACTCTTACAAGATCTGCAATGAAGCAAATAATACAGTGCGCCACATAAGTACAGGACCACCTATATTTTCCCTTGTCTGCAAGAAACAAAATAAAATAATTAAGTCATTATCACTGTATCAGATTCTCCCAACTATTATTTATTGTTTCCAAAGAAAATAATGACAAACAAACAACAACAAGAATGAGAATTTATAAAAATAGAAATTAAGCTGCCCCATAAGTATAGGACCAGCATCAGCTGCTCCGTAATGCCGTTTTTCGAGCAGAAAAATTAACAAAGCAGTGATTAATCAGTCAATAGATGGCACTAGTGATTACCTAATATGGTTGCCTCCACAAAAACTTTCAAGTGGCTGTAAACAAGCAACTTAAACACAATTCCTCGTAACACCACCTTGTCAGACTATGAAGGGGGTCAAATAGATGCTTTGAAAGCTTCTGGAGTGAATGCACGACATATAGGAAAGACTATAGGTCGGTTACATCAAGCTGTACTTAATTATTTGAAAGCTGTTGCTCAGTATGGCCAGAAAACAACTCTCTTCCAATCTTCTGTCGAGGACATCACTGACTGGGCAAAGGCCAACCGTTTCTGCTTGTGGTGTAGTTGGAGTGCAGGTTGCTGTGTTCTTTTTCTGTACACAAGAGATGATGCCTGCTTCACAATCCGTTGCACGGTTGATTTAGATACTGGAACATCTTCAGAATTGGTCACCGCACGCAAAGATGTTGTGGGGTCTTTCATTTTTTTAATAATCGCCCTTTTTGTCGATTAGTCGTCTTCTGATATCTTCCAGGTGTCTTTTTCTGGCCATACTGAGCAACAGCTTTCAAATAATTAAGTACAGCTTGATGTAACCGACCTATAGCCTTTCCTATACGTCGTGCACTCACTCCAGAAGATTTCAAAGCCTCTATTTGACCCCTTTCATAGTCTGACAAGGTGGTTTTACGAGGAATTGTGTTTAAGTTGCTTGTTTAAAGTCACTTGAAAATTTTTGTGGAGGCAACCATATTAGGTAATCACTAGTGCCATCTATTGACTGATTAATCACTGCTTTGTTAATTTTTCTGCTCGAAAAACGGCATTACGGAGCAGCTGATGCTGGTCCTATACTTATGGAGCAGCTTAATTTCTATTTTTATAAATTCTCATTCTTGTTGTTGTTTGTTTTTCATTATTTTCTTTGGAAACAATAAATAATAGTTGGGAGAATCTGATACAGTGACAATGACTTAATTATTTTATTTTGTTTCTTGCAGACAAGGGAAAATATGGGTGGTCCTATACTTATGTGACGCACTGTAGCAGCTTTCAATGATGGCCTAGAAAGAAACATCTCACAAGACAGAGCAAGTAGATTCTACTAAGCCATCAGACCTCTATCTTAAGTTACAACGAAAAATAAGAACACATCTATGGGCCAAGGAATGCCATCACTTGATGGTGCGCATCCAGAAGTGGCCTAGTCTCTTCAAAGAAAAGAAAAGTAACTATAATAAGGTCTTTGACAAAAAAACTGACTCACTCCGAAAAGTGAATCGATCTTAATGAAACTTCATTTGCAAATGATCAAAATTTCGAAGACGCGTCTGGAGTGCCTGACAAAAGAAAGTTATAGTCTAGAGTGCCATTTTTTTATGCCTGGATCATCTTGGTAGTCCTCCAAGATAACATAATATAACGCTACATAGGGAACAATCTACGATCCGCTGTGTGGGACTTACTTTTCAACAAGATAACGCCCGATCACACACGGCACGCCTCTCCGTGGATTGTCTCCGTGCTTGCAAAGCGCACTCCCTTGGCCAGGCAAATCTCTCTCATTTGGGATGTGGTCGTCGCTTTCGACCAACCTAAAATGTCGAAGAATTAATTTCGTTAATTAGACGTCATTGACAAGATATCCCTGAGAACACCATCTAGCAACTTTATGAACTCATGCCATACCGCGCAACAGTTTGTATACAGGTCAAAGGTATACCAACGCCACATTGATTCGTTCTCTTAGTATAATGAATTCAATAAAAGTTTTTCTCGAAGTCTAACCGTTTCTTCTTCTATACATTCTACGTATCAATTTTCGTGTCAGTTCTACTATTTTTCTTTTTAAGAAAGTAAAAGGTGTTGCTCAATGTCACGACGCGTTCAAGTTGTAAAAGGGGACCTATTAGATATCATCGCTGGGATACTAAACTATACAACAGAAGTTGATACTACCGTTAGATATAGTGTTGCCGACTTGGGTGACTTTCCACCAGATCTGGAGGGTTTTTGAGTTACCTGGCGAGAAAAAATTTAATCTGGTAAATAGTGGAAAATCTGGGGGGAATTGTAAAATGGTTCTAGTGGATTTTTTATGTTTTTAATATAATAGATACAAACTATGATTTGCCAATACAATGTGAGTGAAAAAGTTGGAATTACTAATATGCAAGTGTATGAAAATTGTTCACAGTAGATATGAATGATCCTAACGATAATGATTTTTGATGTACATGTATGTTCAAGCTAGGACATTTAGGCCAGTTAATAACTTAATTAATGAATAATAACTTCAAAATTAATGAATAAAAGTGTCTTTATAAATTGAATTTAAAAAATCTTGTATAATAATTGACTTTTTCGTATATCGTATCAGACCCTGAAGACAAAATAAATTTCTAATAGTAATGCTAGAAAAGACCCATTTTATTCATTACATGTTAATGAGTAATACAAGACCAACATGCAATTCCATCCTATTAAAAAAAAAAGTTTAATAAAAATTTTGAATTTATATTTTTTAAAAGTTATGGAATATCACTACTACATTGATATTCTACAATGGTGGACTACAGTGATCGGTTGCACATGTCGTCTGCACACGAGGAAAACAAAAAAAAATACGTTTTAATATCCAGCCAGAGTTTTTTTACATTTTTTTTTAGAAATTTACGAATGCATTTCGGGTGAATAAAATATCAAATAAAATCTGGCGAATTAAGACAGTTTCTGGTGGAATTTTCAGCAGAATTGGGGGGAGGGGCAGCCAAATAAAAATATTTTGTTATTTTTAAAGAAAAAATAATTCATTTCGGCGTATTAACTGAAAATAGGTTTCTAATGTAAGTTTTTTTTAAAGAAAAAACTAAACATCCAATAAATAAACCATTAAGGAATGACATAACCAAGTACCGAAAGGTTAAACTAAACCATTCGCGGAACCATATTTTGAACCGCCCTATGTTAATATTGTATGTTTCTAATGGACCATAATGATGCATTAAACCAGGTTCCTTGGAACCAATTACGACTATCATTAATTTTGCGTTATATTCATTCATGACACATCATTCCAAATCGTTTAATATATTACATGCCATATCTTATCATTGAAAATATTTGAGGGTGTCATAAGGGTACCATTAGAGCACGTGCCATTGTTTCGATTTCAGACATTTTCAAAATGGTTCATTTCCGGAACCATATTTATTAATTGTCGAAAATAGTAATTTATATCCGCATCTATCTCGTCATTACGATTTGTTTGCTATATTGATATATCTCTTCTTTGAAAATTGCTAGGTGGGGTCGTGAAGGTACCATTTGTGCACGTGCCAATGAACCGATTTAGATAATTATTGTGACTGGTTCGTGCCATGAACCATATTCATCGACTGACGAAAACAGATTTTGAAAATCTTTCATAGCCTCGGAGGAGTTAGAGTTACGGACGGACAGACAGACAGACAGACACGTTTCCCCACACTGATAGCATAAAGCACCCTTCGGTACTTAATAATGACGTATACGACAAAAACTTCTGTTTGACCCTTCTAAATTGTCAAACCAGTGCAAGGGTTTATACAAAGTGATGATGATGCTCTATCGAAATGCGTTCTTAAATGACTTAGCCTTATAGCTATAGCTTCATTAGCTGACATTCGAACGGGGAAAAGGCTAGTTCTTAAGGAAGATCCCGCCAGCACAACGGGTCATTGCAAGCAAGTTTAGAATCTCTGTTGTATCGGTAAAACTTATTCTTCGTTAAGATTTAAAATTAAAATGCCGTCATAATGCCCATTTAATATTTAATTTATTTTAAATTTTAATATTATTCTATTTGGAATTCGATTCTTCTTTTCATAGCATTTCACTTTTTTTCTCTTAAGTCGCTATTGAACACCACCGTATTTTTTTCGTACGACAATTTTGTGAAGAGTGGCGAGACGATGATTGAGGTTAAACCTCAATTTCGTCACAGATTCAACATCCACCGAGATGACTCTGTTCCCAGTCTTACGTTGGGTTAATGCTCTTCGTTCAAGAGGCTGAGTAATGAATACAAAACCACTAAGTCCCCAAGGAACAGTACTTACTCCAGGAAACGTTCAAAGGGTCAGAAAAGCGCTGTTAAGAAGTCCATGCCGCAACCCAGTAATCGCTTTCTTCCATACAAATTAGCGGTTATGTAGGAACTGAATCGAAGGGATTACCCACAACGATTGAACTTTGCATAGGGAATATTTAAACGTTATGAGAAGAATGGTTAAAATCATTTGTTGATGCGTGATTAAAATCACCGACAACTTCATCAGAACTCGCTTCACAGCCCTAAAGTTACAGTTTGGTGGCTTTAGGGAAGGTGGCACAGAAAGATACTGTGAGAAATTTGAAAAAATATAGCGCATAGAAAAATATTGAGGGGGCATGCCACAAAATTTTTGGGGGGCCAGAGAGAGTCATGCCCCCCGCCCCAGATTCGGCGCCTATGAGTGGCATAATCGGTTCTTTTTTCTTTGAGGAAAATGGGGTTAGTGTAACTGTTAATGCTGATCGTTAGAATGAGATGGTACCTTTTTAAACAACTTTTTCCATACTGAATTACGGAGAAGAAGGATTTCTGTGTGGTTTCGCAAGATAGGGACACCATTTGTCCGATATAATTTTCCACACACGAATTTCATAAAATCAGGAATGAATGAAGGAAATCCTACCTTCATCCATTCCTGAACAAATCCATTAATAAAAAATTTTTCAAGTAAAAATTAACAATTTAATGATTATTTCAAAAACGTCCGCTTCCCATGCACATTTTCCAAAACATACGGATGTTATTTAGGGATCTTGGTGTCTTATTTGACTCTAAACTTTCTTTTCTGACCACATTCTCCATACGAAAAGGAAAGCACTCAAGATTGCAGGACCACTGTTAAAAACAGTGCGGGTTTTAATAACCTTGCCACGGTCGTCCATCTGTTCTCTACTTTGATGTTTTCGTCCTTGTTTGGAATGATTGCAACAAACCTCACGCATCCCATCTCCAATCTGTTCTGAATATATTGTTTAGATCTCTTTGTAGGAGAATTCCAGGGTCGACGGTTCTACAGAGTAAGCCTCCACTTGAATAATTGATAATTCAGGAAGGCCTGCCCTACCCTCCAAAATCATCGGTGGGAAGCTTAATGTTTCGAGTTTTATTGAAAACATTTTCATGTTCCCACCTTCCACATCCTTAAGGTGGCTTATATGCTTACGCCCAAAAATTCTGAAAAAAATCTCACTCCCAGCGCAGTCCACTTTACCGATTCCAACAGTTGCATAATAATAATCTAAACCTCTTTCAAGAGGTTCGTACCAAAACTTTTCCGTAATGTCGAATTCCTACAGAATCGAGTCACATTATTATGACCACCAATTAATATCCCGAATAACCGCCTTTAGCGGCACGGACAGCAGCTAGACGGCGTGGGAGTGAGTCAGTAAGATTCTGGTAGGTTTCTACTGGTAGCTGTTGCCATGCAGACTGTAAAGCATCCGATAGCTGCTGAAGGGTATGCGGTGGTTGTTCCATAGCACGCACATGACGATCGAGGTGATCCCAAAGGTTCTGGGGAATTAGGGGCCAGGATAGTACTTGGAATTCTTAGTCGTGTTCCTCAAACCACCCCCGAACAATTGCAGCCGTATGACACGTCGCATTGTCTTGCTGGAACGTGCCATCCCCCTCTGGGAAAACAATCGCCATGTACGGGTGTACTTGATCTGCAATTATGGATAAATAACCAAATCGGTTGAGAGTGCCTTCCACAGGTATCAGTGGGCCCAGACAATGCCATGAGAGCACTCCTCACCCCATGATGCTGCCGCCACCAGCCCGGATTCGTCCAACAATGGTTGCAGGATGCTTGTTCTCGGAGGTTTCTCGCCTCACCCACCAACGACCGTCACTTCTGTGGAGCAGAAATCGTGACTCATCGGAGAAGGCAACCTTTTTCCATCAGAAGTGGTCCAGTTTCTGTACCGTTGGGCAAATCGAAGCCGTTTTTGGCGATGAGCCTTCGTTAGCCTGCGTTGGTTTGAGCGGTAAGTTGGTCCACTTTAGCTCTTCAGTTGACCTTCAGACACCTTCGCAGCCGACATTCACGTCTCTCATCAGTGGCACGTGGTGCTTCACAGTTCCCATACCGTTTATTCTGAACAGTTCACAAACTGCGCGGTTTCCGAAATACTTCCACCCTTGATCCAAAAGCCGATTATCATCCCCTTTTTCAGATCTGATAAATCACGTTTCTTACCCATTGCAACAATGAGTGATATGTTTTTAACATAGTGGAAACCTACCTTATATAGTCACCTAATCAATTCCCAACGCGTGACATAGATCCTCACCTGGACAACCCCGAAGACAAACATAGGGGGTGGTCATAATAAAGTGACTCGTCCTTGTATTATTGTATGCATGTACAGTCTATTCCAAAAGCGTTTTCACTTAGGTGAATGATGTACGGCTTCCTTGCAATACATTAAACGAATGAAATTAATTGGTTCGGGCAGGGCCTCCTAGATAATAAATCTATCTAGGAAGCCTTGATTCAGGCAAGAACTCCAGTCCGACGTAATTCGAGACCGACTTCTTGTCTGAACCGATTAATTTCACCTGTTTAATGTATTGCAAGGAAGCCGAACATCATTCACCTACAAGTGAAAACGTTTTTGGAATAGACTGTACATATGTGTATTCACAAGTCAGTTAATGTTTCGCGCAATTCGAGTAATTGTTAAAGGGATTCGCGAGTCGAATAAGTTTGGGAACCAATGATCTAAACAATTTTCAGTTAATCATTCTGTTTGTTCTCATTATTTATCACTTTGGTTATATATTGTATTGATTTGTAGACTTAAAAGCGTGTTTGTCCGCCATGATTATTCTATTTTATCTTTTTTTTTTTTTTTAATCTTATTGAATTTTGTAACTTCCGTTTTGTAAGTAAGTAAGCAACTTCCGTTTTGGTTATGCGAGAGGAATAAAATGAATTGAATTACTTAACTCACAACTTCTGTCGTTTCCTTCAAATCTTGCAATTAATTTTTCACCTATTTCCCGTTGTTCAAACGACTCCAAATTGGGCACGCTAGTTTATTTCCGGTGACAAAACAATCCAGTATAAAATTCTTCAATAATCGAATTCTTAAAAAGGATTAAAACTGTAAGAGAGTTTTTCATTTCTTAAAAGGATACAATTTCATTTAATTTTTTATCCCTTATAAGAGAGTGGAACACCTATCTAAAATACTTGTAGCAAAAGCATGGGTTAAAAATTGATTGCAATTCCAAAACTAAAAAGAATAAAATAAGAAATATTAAAAATAAAAAACGTTTAAGCATACACTTTACTTTCTAAAGTGCACAAAATAGTAAAAAGTTACCTTTTGTGCCTCTCATTTTAATAGGAATTCATGAAATTAAAAAAAAAAAAAAGGCAAAAAGGTAGCGGCCGGCGTTTAATATTAAATTTTAAATCTTACAGTTTTTACATATTGGTTTCATACAGTTTTACATGAAGTTCATACATTTCTAAATAGATTTAATGCAAATTTATATGAATTTAATACTATTTTAAATAAATATAATGTGTGTTTTAGTTCAGTGTAAATGGAGTTTAATTACTAAATTAAGTGGGGGAAAAAAGCAAAAACATTTTTTTACAGGATGATTTTTACAGGAATTCATTTCGTATTTTTAGTGGATTATACTGTTTTATATTTACATATATTTAAAATCGTATTAAATTCATTTGAAAATGTATTCAATTCATTTAAAATTGTATGAAACCAATTTGTAAAAACTGTAAAATGAAAATACTACGCGCCGCCAAATTTTCTTAATTTTTATGAATTCGTATGTAAATGAGAGGCACCAAAAATTAATTTTTTACTTTTTGTGCACTTTATAAATTAAAAGCGTTTGCTTAAAAAGTGTATTTATTTTTTTTTTTTTTCGTACTTTTTTTTTGAAAATGTTTGAGATGTGCCATTGTTGCAACCTGTGCGCGACATATCATTTTAACTTGCATTTAACTTTTTTGTGATTTATTATTATGCAAACGAAGAAGTTCATATTAAATTAATATTTCTTAATATTGTTTTTTTTTGTTTTGTTTTGTTTTTTACATATTCGCAATATTACTTGGAAACTTAAATGGAAACAACGTTTTAAAGGGGTTTTGTTAAGATAACTGACATGAAGTGCACGTATTTCCATTTTTCAAAGCCATATTTGACTTTTATTATTTTCAATTGGTTTAATAAATAAATTATAGCTTCTATAAAAAAATTACAAAAAAACGCACATATTTAAAAGAAAATGCATTTAGTTTAAACTACAATCAGCGACTACTCTCTCTCTCTCTCTCTCCGAAGGCCGTACGCGAGAAATGAAATCAGCGCTGTAATAAAATTTCACCACTCCGCAAAAAAAGTTGACACCTTACATCTTCTTACTGAGAAAAGTAGTTAAGAAATCAAATAAAATATACTCTTAAAGATAATTATATTTAAAGCAGCTTTCTATTTGATTATAAACAAATTTTAACATCTAATTCTTTAATTATCCATTCTTTGTTAGAATAAATCTCCAAGTCCTCATCACTTTATGACACCTCCTAACAAGTGTCTCCAAAGCGATGTTATCGCGTTTTGCATTGGAAGTCAGCGCTTGAAATCAATTTAAAGCCTCCTTCCTTATCACGTGCCCTTAAATCGATCGACTAATTCTATGATAACAACGTAGTTTTACTCTGACTGCGTGCGTACGAGGCGTTAAGCGGAGCGCGCAGCCGGAGTTTCCAATGGCAACGCCGGCGGCGCAGGCAGCGGCCATATTGTTTTTGTCCCACATGGCCCGTAACTAGCATGGACTGCCTGTGATCATGTGGTGTTGCTATAAACAGCAGCATTTGGACAGTTATCATGGCCAATATAGCAGCTCAAAGGATCAAAAGGGAATTCAAGGAAGTGGTCAAAAGCGAAGAGGTATTGATGTCCTTGTCGATTGATTACTTTTTTTTTTTTGCGATTTTTATCCCACGTGGAAACGAACATGGACGTCATATGAGTATTAAAAATGAGTTTAATGCGTAATTAATTAATTTAATGTTTAATTAACAATCTCTTTAAGCTCGCAAGATGTGCTATCAAGGTAGAGCTGGTCAACGATACCTATACGGAATTGAAAGGTGAAATAGCTGGCCCGCCGGACACGCCGTACGAAGGAGGAACTTTTATTTTAGAAATTAAAATACCAGACACCTATCCTTTTAGTCCGCCTAAGGTAATTCATGTAACCACAATAACCCTTCAACCCTTTTACCTATTCAGTCAAACACCCTACACAACTACGAACTCTGTGTACAAACTTTTAAGAGTGATAGAGGACCTTATTTTGAATATATTTTGTCAATAAACTGGGGATCGCAAATAAAAGAAATTGTCAAATATCATACATATAACTTCCTCATAATACAAGGTGTTCACAAAACCCAGATCCTATTTCAAAAAATCATTTATAGTCAAATCTCGTTACGGCGAACTCGTGTACCACCAATCCTCGCTTAATTCGAACTCATTTTCTCAATTTGGTTGATTGGCTACTATTCTTATGCAATTTTACTAGCTCTACGACGAACTCGGTTTTCACGAAAGCTCGGATAAGTCGAACCTAGTTTCAGGTCAAAGTTTGTGGTATACAGTAGTTATGTACTGTTCAATGTATCCGGTGGTGCAAAAAAGTATTATAAAGTTTTTGTATACTACAACATAATATGAAGTTATAGATGTATTCTTTATTCTTCTTTATTCATTATGTACCACACTTATAGGTGTAAAATAAAAAATTAGCAAAATCTATAAAATGGGGGTATCTAGACCCCATTATCAATAAAACAAGTCTGTGGTTGTCGTCTAAACTGACGACATGTCGCAATGCATGTTTGTTCTTTACATTCTATGGCGATATGTTCTATGTGGGATTATCGACCCGCAATCTTGCATTGCGATTCAAGGAACACCTTGACTCCTATAAAAAACGGGACCGTGTCTCCCACTATGCAAACCATCTCGCAGATTCCGGACACACTTTGAAGACAAAAGAAGAGGTTATGTCGGTCTTGCACATCTGTAATAAACCAGAAAAAACTGCTACCCTCAAAGCGATTGAAATATTCAAGGCCAAGAGGTCCACCCCACACTTGCTTCTCAATTGCCAGACGGATTTTAACGTGTTTGCAATACTTAGTTCTTTATCTGATCTACTATGATTTTCTCTCGTTTTCTTTATTTACGTTTCTTCTGCATTTTGTAAGTTTCTTACCCCTTTATTTTATTTTGTTTTTTTTTATGTAAATTCTCTTGTCTTCGGACAACCGGATATGTTCTCTTTTCGGTCCGCGTTAAACGCACCATCTCTGTACAACTTCTCTTTTGTGTATCTTAAAAATTTTTGTATTTATTCTATTTTATTCTACTGGCCATTACGTCCTTTTTGAACTCATTGGCCCCCTTGCTTTATATCCTATTGGTTCTTGTATATATTATGCTCATTGCTTAACTTGTACCACTGTCCTGTATATATAAAGGCTTGCATGCCTCTTGCTGTATATCCTTGACAAAGCCGGGAATAAATGGCGAAACTAGTTGGAACTCCTGATGTCCCTCTGTTATACTGTAAGGCCACCATCTGTTTAGTATTCTATGGCGAGTCGTCTAATTTGACTTGGCAATTCGTTCCGGTACCCTATGGTGTTTTATAGGAAATGCTGGTCACGATATTTAGTTGTGATAAAAGGGATTTGAAACTTCCCCATCTCGTCTTTCGTTGACCAGCTTCCACAGTTAACCATGTACAAATGAAGGCAACTGGATGTTCTTCATTACACAAGGCGTTTGATATTTCATTTATAAGTCTGCAAATGTTTGTTATAGATTCGTATTTGGTTAGGTATAAGCTGTCCTAATAACCCTATTATAGGCTGACTTAATGCGTTGTACATTAGCGTTTGTTGTGCTATCCCAGAAAATCACGTTATAATCTAAGATAGGTTGGATTCTGCTTGTATAAAGCGGGCCATATATCGTCAAGTAAGGAATGGCCGTATTCTTTTTATTAGGTAATTTTCCGATGCAAATTTACTATTATTTTATCGGTCATATCATTAAATTGCATCATTTTGTCAAAGTTTATGCGAATATTTTTATAGTGTTCACAGTATTTTGATGCTGGTTATTCTTAGATGTTACAAAAATGGTTGTTTTTTTCTTTATTCAATGTTAGGCCTCTTTTACTGTACCAGGAATATAGGTATGCCGTATCTTTCTAAGTGTGATAAAACTGTTCCTAACTCCTATGGCTTGAACTGAGAGAATAAAATATTGTCATCCACATAACTCAACATATACAGATTAAATTTATGGTTGTAAATATTTGATGTAGTGACTGCATATAACAAAGGACCCAGGACGGAACCTTGGATGATGCCCCTTGTCAATGGCCTTCTTATCGATGGTTTTTGTTGTACATAATTCTCCCGGTTATTTAAACATGCTTAAATAAGTTGAAGGTACGGTTCTGATACTCCAAAGTTCATCAGATCTTGTTGCACTTGTGTCCTTGAGACAGTATCAAAGATCTTTGAAGTCTGGGCTATCAGAAAATCTAAACCCTGATCCAGGGCGCCTGCCGCTTCTACATAAAGTTTAATTGGTATCCATTTAACGTTCCGTCCAGGTCGGCTACCATATTGTTGGTTTGAAATTTTGGAGTTAATATGTACTTGTTTAATACATGTTCCTGCTTGGTGTGTTTTTCCCTTGGTCCCGTCCCTGTTAAAGCTATTTCTATGTAAATCTAACCTTTTAGATAGGTGTTGTTTTTTGTCTTGAACCGATAATATATTCTTTTTGTCTTAAAAAATTAAGAAATTCAAACGTTATATTATTTGTGATGTTCATTACAGAATTTTTACTACGGTGCCCGGCACGAAAGAAAAAGGAAACTGGCGTTCAATCGCCCAAACACGTAAAGGAAACGGGGAATTGCTTATTACTGATGCCAGGAATAAGTAATACCCAGTTTCTTGTTCGTTTCTGATTGGTTGAACGAGGTTTTTTTCATTTACGCATGCGCCAGTTTCCTTTTTCTTTCATGCCGGGCACTATAGTCATGGCATATTTGATAATGTTATTCCATGACCACGAATTCTGATTGGTCTAGTTGGATATAAACAACAAAGCAAATACATTATTCCTTAACCGCAAATTCTGATATGTTCTCAGCGTGTGTATATAAAGATGCATGCTTCTATTTATTTATCAGCATTACAGTTACCATAGCAAGTAATGTCCCACCTAAATTTTTACAGGTGCATAGTTCATTAGGGAATATAATTTCTAACAACTACACTGGTGACCAAAAGTTTGGACCAACCAGCAATGTCAAGAACAACTGAATTTATACGAAAACTGTTTTACACCTACAACTCTAAGTAAATATGAAACAATATTCAAGGAAGAAACAAATTTATTTCTGCATTGTTGGTTTCTTATTACCTAAAATCGAAATAAGACTGGCCAAAAGTTTGGACCACATTTGTATAACATAAAGAGAAAAAAGTATTACATCATTAACTAATGAATTATTTTGATTTTTGAGATCATTTTGACTCTACAATATTTGACAAATGACTTGAAATAGAATTAAATAAGCTTTTAATAACATTTGGCTTAACAGCTTTCTGAATGGCTGCTATTAGTTGTTTTCGAGATTTGTACTGAGTGTTTTGGTAAAGTTTTTGTTCCATGAGATGCCACACATTATCAATAATATTTAGATCTCGATTTCGAGCAGTCCAAGCAAAAGTGGAAATGTTGTTGCTCAAAATAGGCTTTCACAACTCGTGCAGTATAGATTGCAGGACTGTCCTGCTGCTAAATCCATGGTTTTTGCTTAAACTAGACTTTGCACAAAGGGATGAACACATTGTGAAGATCATCTTTATATTGAGCTGTTGTGCAATGTCCATCTATAATGTGAATCTTCAACTTTATGTTGCTTCCAATGGCACCCAGAATCATCACTCCACTTCCACCCATTAGCCGCTTAATTCGCAGTGGAACAAGTGTTTCTTTATCACGATGCTCTTCATAAGAAGCTATATTATCAGGACCATCCAAACTGATTCGTTTTTCATCAGAAAACACAACCAATTGGAAGTCTGTATTTTCACGCAGATGTGTTCTTAGCAAACTCCAGTCTCTCCTGCATGTGTTTCTGTGTTAGTGGCAACTTTTTGGGTATAATTTCATAGGCAACGTTCTGAGCACATAGTTCGCTGCGAATCGTTCTTCTTGAGACAGCAAGTTGCAGATTAAGTTTGACTTGTGTGGTGTTGACTACATGCCCAGATGTAATATCATGTCTAACATGTCTCTTAATTCTTGATTTGTCTCATCGTGTCAGTGCACAAGGTCGTCCTATTTAAGTCCTATTTTCCAATTAACATTTTTAACAATTCCGATAAAGATTTGTAGATCACACGAGAGATTTCAGCAACTTTTTTGTAGTTTGTAAATTGCTTGTTAAAATTTCTAATTCGCTCTCGTTGGCCTTCAGTTAACATTGTACAATACATAATATGGTTTTAGGGCTCACCACACAATATGATGACTTGTAATATGCAAATTATTTGCATGTTTGTGATGTTGGTCCAAACTTTTGGCCAGTCTTATTTTGATTTAAGGTAATAAAAAAGCAACGACACAGAAATAAATTTGTTTCTTCCCTGAATATTGTTTCATATTTGCTTAGAGTTGTAAGTGTAAAATATTTTTAGTATAAATTCATTTTTTCTTGATTTTGCTGGTTGGTCCAAACTTTTGGCCACCAGTGTATATAACCAGACTTGGTTCTTTTCTTTTTCGAGTTCTTTTCCAGAAATAAATAAATTTTTAAAAAATGCGTGAAGATTATATCCACTAGCCTCAAGCTTATTTCATAATACAACACTTTTGGGGTTTTCAGCGATCATACAAAAAGTATTCTGTGGTTAGTCCCATGAAAAACATATTACATGTAATGGGGTTCGACTGTAATTATATACATTTATAAAGTTAACACCACATGGAGTATGAGTCAACAGTCTGATGTGCTCATCTTTCCCATGTCAGTTGTCTGATGACAGTAGTGTGAAATGGAAGTAACCAAAGCGTTCGTACATCAAGATAGCTGTTCTCCACCATTGCAGTGCATGAGAAGGTCGTACAGAGCTATGTACCCTATCATGTAGTGGCAAGGTGAATGGAGGCCTTCAAACGAGGACATGAAATGCACATGAATGCCTTGTCAACTCGCAAAGAAATAAGAGTGGCTGTAGTTGACCAGTGCTTAATGACAACCTAGGAGACTACTTTGAAGAATGATATACAGCTTGTACAAATGATTTTATATGAAAATAAAGCAGTGATTCTAAAATGTCATGTTTATCCTTTTGCCTTACCAGAGTGTCCTGAATCCATATTCCATGTGGTGTCACTTTATAAACTACAAGTCGTATGCTTCACATGTATACAGGCTATTTCAAAACTCCTCGCACAAACTTTGAGAGAGAGATAGAGAATATTGCACTGATCATCTTCACATGGGAACGTATACGGGAAACGGATAGGTGGTGCTGTACACCAGCACGCCATCTATTAAAGTTTGTGACGTCGTACAGAAAATGAGCATCATTATATGAACACGAATGAGCGGATGTGCACCTCGTATACGGTTTAGCTGATGGTAGTGGAAGAGCTGCTGTTTGTATATATGGGAAAAGTTATCCAACCAGACGTTTACCACATCCTTATGTCATTGTCAGGAATTTTGAACTACTGATAAGCTTCACTTGATAAAGTGCTTTACACTGCTTCATGTATTGTTTCTTTCTATGTCTTGCTCTTGTCTATCCCCTGTGGATGGCGTTTCTGATGATACTTTCCCATGTGAATACATTTCAGCATGATGTTCTCTGCCTTCCCTCAAAGTTTGTACTTGAGTTCCGAATTGCCTGTATACTTCCATTCCTGTTTAGAGCACATTCCAAGAGGAAAAAAAAATAATTCCATGACTTTGAATCAAACCTCTTATAAAAGTAGGAAACAAGGTCTAGATCTGTTTTGTTAGAAAGCAAAACAAAATATATGAACTTACTTTTCTGTATTTCAGATCACAAAAATCTTTTACGTATTCAGTTGACATGGTATCTGGTTTATCGCAATTCGTCTCTGAATCATTTATTACTTTAATATACTAAATTTGTCATTTTGGAAACCTTCATTATATTTTGTTATTCCTATCTTCTACACTTACATCGAGCCTAAACATAAATTATTTTAGCTGCAAAGTATTGCTTGATTATTTCAAATTGCTTATCACATCAACAATTGTAATATCAAGGGATGCGTACTCTCGAACTTTGTTTTATAATTTTTTACTATTGCTAACGAAATAAATGTCTTATTACAGGTACGTTTTGTTACTCAAATCTGGCATCCAAACATTAGTTCAGTTACCGGAGCTATTTGTTTAGATATACTTAAAGATCAATGGTAATTTTAATTTTCTTTTCAATTATTTTCTCCTTATTGTCTTTAGATTCCGATGAAATATTGTTGTGTCTTAACTCTTTGATAGGGCTGCAGCTATGACTCTTCGCACTGTCCTCTTATCTTTACAAGCGTTACTGGCTGCAGCTGAACCAGATGATCCTCAAGATGCTGTAGTGGCTAGGCAGTTCAAAGAAAATAATGACATGTTTAAATTGACTGCACAACATTGGGCTCATGTGTATGCAGGAGGTAGAAAAGTCAAATAACTTACCATAATTAAATTCCTTTTTTAAAACCAAATCACTGTTGGGGTGGGATGTTTTCCCTAACTTTCTAAAACTGTCTTTATACAAAGGTCACTCCAAAAGTAATGCCCAATATTTTATTTTAAATTTATTTTGTATTCTACACCTTTGCATTTTATGGAGGTCATAGATACATACTTCCCACTTATATTCAAATATAGTTTAAGTCGTTCCTGTGAGTGGCGCCATGATAGCACTCCTTCAACATGGCTGCTGTACTGGACATTCGTCAGAAGCAACGTCATGTGATAGAGTTCCTTTGCTGTGAGTATGAGACAGTGGAAAACATTCACAAAAGGTGTATTTGTTGTCGATCGCAGTACGGTTAGTCGGTGGGCAAGTAGATTATTGGGTGAAAGGCCACGCAAGTATTCAGGATTCTTCTCACAGCGGGAGACCATGAACTGCACAAAGCCTTGACAATGTGCAGCCCTCAAGAAACTTCAAGCTCAACTAAGTCGTGTTCGACCACATCGGGAGAAGCAGGATGTTCTGTTAATGCACGACAACACACTGCCACATGTCATCACAAAACCACACAGGAGATCAGAAAACTTGGATGGAGAACATTGAATCGCCCGCCTTCAGTCCTGAACCTGGCACTATTTGTAAACTGAAGGAATCCCTTCGTGGAACGAAGTTTGAAGATAACGACTCCCTCGTGCATGCTGCTAAACAGTGGCTCAAACATACTGGTCGAGATTTTTACTGTGCAGGTATACATGCCCTTGTTCTAGGTGGCGTAAGGCAGTTGAAAGGGACAGGGATTATGTGGAAAAATGACATGTTGTTCCTAAAGGATGTATCTATGGGCTCCATAGGTTGTAAGGGTGTAGAATAAAAAATAAATTTAAAAAAATATTGTTCATTACTTTTGGAACGACCCTCGTACACTTTCACTGAAAATATATAAAGTTTCCACAGAGGTCTATCAGGCAAATTGTGACGGTTATTAAGTTATTTTTTCACGAGATTATGTGCGAGTCAGGAATTTGTATGTTTCCTTGTATTTTTTGGACTAGTCTTTTCAGAATATACGTAATGACATTCTTAATGGCTTGCATATTTGGCGCCATCATGGCCAACCGTGGATGTCCAATGGTGCCTGGTAACTCATCCAGATACAGTAAAACAGTTGTACGAGAAATCTATATGAAATCAGTAGTATTTCGGATTGGTCTGGAAAACGCAAGTAAATGTACCAGAAGAACTTGCAGTTAATCTCCTGAAGAATATTTTTACTAGCTGTCACTGTTTGCCTGCTATTCCATTTTAAAAACGGTCAATTCTTTTTAGCACATCTTGTACTTCATTTCCCTTGAATAATGTGTTGATGCAAAGAAACGTTTGAATTTTCCATAAAATTTACCTTTAAATGGATGATGATTAAGTTGTTTCTTTCATTTTCTTTGTCAGCACCGGCTAAATCACCTGAATTTGATGAAAAAATTGTTCGACTAATAGATATGGGAGTAGATGAAGTAAGTCTGGGTTCTTTTCAATATTTATGAAGGTTAAATACGAGCTTTAAATATTATAGAGATTTATAATACCTTTTGACCATAAATGTCAAAAAATTTATCTTCATCTGAATATAAGACAAAGTTGCGTTTTAATTGTAAATTTTAGGCTGATAAAGGGGGCATGCTTCTAAAATTTACATGAAAAGTAATATTTATAGCACTGATTCATTACTTAAATCTGTTCATGATATCCATGCTTTTCAGTATTGATGAAAAGAACAATAATAAACTGGCAAATTTTTCTGGAATAAGCAATATGGTACAGGGTTTAGTATGCCGCCGTGTCTGTTTACACCATCGGCTAGCAGTAAACTTATAATGATGATGTAAGTTGAAATGTGACAGCATATTTCTACCATATTGCTTCTTTCAGAACTATTAATCTGTTTTTATACAGGCTGATCCGTAAGTCCCTCCGGGGTTTCGGAAGTCGATAGAACAGTAACCATGATAGGCATAGCATAAATGTACATATCAATGGATAGACATATGCTTACCCTTGGTGCCACATTGAAGTTTCTGCCACATATGACACATTTGCATGATAATGACTGTATGAATGATCCTCTCTCACACATGGGGTGAATCGCGTGGCAAATGGGGCACGAACACATGATCTTTAATGTAACCCCATATGTAACGATGTTATTTTGTGTATTCATTAAGTCGGTCATTCTGTGACCAATTTTTTTTTTTTTTCGTTTTTGACTTCAGATTCAGATAATTATCAAAAAGTAAGTAAAAGTTATAATAGTCATACAAATCCTATCTAATCAGGAACATGGCTCCCTGGCTCGAAGAACCAAAATGATAAGCTTTAACTGCCATTTTGGCCAATTTCCCAAAAATTTAGGACACATATTCCTATTCTTACTTCTTGATCTTGTATCTGAAGTAAAAATCGTAAAACTAAAAGAAAAAAAAAACTGACAAAGGAACAATTGACTTTGTGAATTCACTAAAGAATATCGTTAAAAATCACATTAGATTGATTAGATCAGTGACTGTGGAGACTCTGAAAGAAGAGGAAAGTCTTTAATATGCCATGTTTCGATTATGACTGCCCTCCAGCGACTAAATCTACAAGGTTGGCACAGTGTCTGTTATGAATGAAAACTTTGAGAGATTGTCTGTTTGGGATATGAGCATCAAGATTACTGTTATCCTAAAAGCCAAAGGTGTATTCTCATCCTGTAAAAATTCATCATCAGATGATAATTCAGTAAGGTAACAGGTGTAATGATTGTGCACAAGTGAATGGATAGACTATTCTCAGAGGGTTCAAGAACAGCATCACTAGCATGAAGGATTCTGAAGTCCAGATCCGAAATTGACTTCAGAGTTTCAAAACTCAGGAGAGACTTATGAATGACCCTGCATATATATTAATGCTATATTATAATTTTTGGTATGGTCCCACAGTGCTTGTTATAGACAGGTCTTAAAGCGAGTTTTTGCAGATATGAGATAGAAAATTCAGATCACATTAGACTGATGGTCCTTATGCACTTAACAGACTTAACATGGTTGTTAGCACAGTTTAGGACCCTTTTCACTGTAGTTATTTTTGAAAAGTAATTGAAGTCATGAGACAGTGAAACGGTGTAGTTCATTTGTGAGAATTATTCTTCAGTAAACTTTCTTTTATTTTGTCAGATTCTTTTTATACTCTCAGATTTTCTATTATATCAAGGATAAAATTACAAATTGCAATTGCATCAAGACTTAAAAGTTTATTGAGAAATGCTTTTGAAAACTAAAAACAACCAAGATGATACGGAAACAATGTTTTATTGCCTGACACGTTTCGATTTTACATCATCAGAGGCGAACATAAAATCGAAACGCGTCCGGCAATAAAACATAGTTTCCATATCACCTTGGTTGTTTTTCGTTTTCAGTTATTATATGTGATACTAGTTATGGATTTCATCAATACTTCTTTTGCCGATGAATTACATATTGGGACAGAAGAGTATAGAGAAGAAGGTGCTTTTTTTATATTAAAAACTCTAACAGTCACTGTTTCTGGAAATTGCACAAGGTGTGTCTAAAAAGTTTGGTAAATGGTATTGAAAACAAAGAAAACTGAAGAAAATAACAAACGAACTTCCTTGATTCACCTTCAAAGTAATCGCCGCTAACCATCCAACACTTTTGACAATGTTTGTAAAGCTGCTGAAAACCGTCAACAAAGGCTTCTTTTGGAATAACTCAAAGCATTGATGGTATCATCCTTGGATGTTCGTAAGTCTGCAAAATGTGCCTTTTCCTTGATGCAGGGAAACGAAAGAAGTCTGTGGGCACCAAATCCAAGGAGTGCGGTGGATGTTCAAGAACAGTTATGCCATACTTAACCTCTTCACGACCAGCATAAATTTTGAAGGATACCTGCCAGGATCAGATTTTATGTACTATCTGACAAACCCGTGACGAATGCACGTTCGTCATGTAGAATTTTGTAAGAAAATTGATGTACAATTTTCACATACAAAAAAGGAGTAAAAACTGTGCAAATACAATGTACAATGGTGTTGAAATAAGCAATCAAAAAATAAATGCAATGGTTCTATCTATCGACAGAAAAATGGACCCATAAAAGAATAAACTGTTCAAATGATTTTATTGTTCCATTCCTTAAAAAACACGTTTTCATTTGTTTAATAGAATTAATAACTGAAAATGACGAACACATGTTCGTCTTGGTATTGAACAGAGGGTCTAGCTTGACGAATGCATGTTCGTCACTGGTCGTGAAGAGGTTAAGCCAGAAAATTGCACACACAAATAGCATTGCAATTAAGCATTGCAGTGCAATAAACACTATTTGGTACTACGTATACAACTCTGTTCCGTATACTTGTACCAACATTACATAAAGTCTTCATTGCAGTTTATCCTTACTATTTGTAACAAAACTTGGATGTTCAAGCGTTGCACTATGACACGAATCTTACCACTCATGCTGCTGGCTGCCAGCAGGCAAATCTGCTTCAGTTTGCCGTTTGACACTAGGTAGTGCTTCTAGTCATATGTCTCATACATGCCAATGCACATGTTTCTAGCCTGCATTGCTGTTTAGATATTAGCCATTCACTGAACTTTTTAGAGAGACCTTAAATGAATGTGAAGGTTAAAGGAGCATCTTCACTTTAATAAGAGAAAATTGGCTCTGATGAGCCTTTTCTGCACTTAACAAGGGAAGTACACGAACATGTACCTTGCAGATTCATACCAAACGGAAATATGTTACTCATCTAAAGCTACTATTGATGCTTGCAAAATAAGAAAATGCTAAGTTTTGTTTCTGTCAAAATAAACCAAGAAAACAAAAAGGTTTGGTCACATATAGCCATACAAAGACTCCGCTGTTAAAGCAGTGTGTGTGTGTGTGTGTGTGTGTGTGTGTGTGTGTGTGTGTGTGTGCGTGTGTGTGTGTGTGTGCGCGTGCGTGCGTGCGTGCGTGCGTGTGTATTATTGCACCCTCAACTTCTTTCTTGCACTACTCAACAATATACACAAATCTACTTCACCTGAAAGCAACACTATTGCATTGCTTCCAAGGTATACTTTACGCACAAAAAAAAGTCTCGTACAATTACGTGTATGTCCCTTTGTTAGTGTTTTAGGATACATGTATTTCATTAGGATAATGCTAAAAGGTGCGATATATCTAACTTTCTATTTTTTCCCCTTTAACAGCATCATGCTCGTGTAGCATTGTCATCTTGTTCGTGGGATCTGGAAAAAGCAACCGAACACTTGTTCAGCTAAATTGGAGCCTTTAATGCTTTTTTTTCTGACTTTGAACTGTATTGGAATGATTCATGGATGCCACTTTCGACAGGAAAGAAATTTTTTGGAAGTATCATTTTATACAGAAGCGCGTAGAATGGCAAAAATTGTCGTGTATAATATGATTAAGTGGCACATAGCATTTTAATCAGTAACTTAAATGTTTGTTTTATCATTCATGATGCTCTGACCAAGGTAAAGACTCGCAGTTGAAGAAAGTCTCGTTTAAAGGGTCCCTTTACTCTAATAAGGGATCTTTTTGATATGTATAGAAGTGACTGGGTCACTTAATGTCGTTTTACTTCTTTTAATCAGTTTGTGTATATTTAAACTAGTCAAAATAAATTCTCAATTTCCACAACTCGTAAATGGAAAATGGTAAAAATCTATGCACTTAAAAAAATTATTATCCCTTAATAAAACAAATGAAAATATATATTAAAAAAATTGTAGGTGAAACTGTGCCCATATATAACAGTTTTGTAAATTAAAAACCCTTTTTTGTACTTTTTTTTCCTACAACAATAAATCAATCTTGTACATAACAATAAGCCAGTAAAATGTAAAAACTCTTTACACTGAAGTAATAAAAATCCCAGCTGCTAAAGGTCTTTTGTTGCCATTTTTTAACGAGTGCTTCCATTTCTTGTTACATGTACACTGGAACCTCGGTTCACGAACTACAAATTTGTTTCTGTTTACGCACCAATATTTTAGTTCACGAACAGGCAATGTGACTTGTTATTCTAGGCATGCTTAGATAGATGGTGTCACTTTGTACTACATGTATTCACTTTGTAATTTGTATTCGTGTGAACATCGCTCGCAATTTAGGGTTTATATCTTTAATTACTGTATCCATATTAAACTAACGGGAAAAATCTGTTTTGATCGCTGCAACATTGATTTGAATGGGGAAACTTGCCTCGGTTCATGGAATGGATCAAGTTCATGAGCCGAGGTTCCGCTGCATTTGTATCTCACTGATGGTCGCCCATCCAGTGATTAGCCGTGCCTGGTGTTGCTTAACTTCCCTGAAGTTGTGTGTTCAGTGGAAGCCCATTACACTGATGATTAAGTCAGAAGTCGACATGTTCTGATAGTTCCAAGTTCTTCCATGAATTAATATTTTTCTTGACATAGAAAAACGTTTTAAAAACGACATTTTTAATCAGCCATGGGGATAGCATGATCCTTTCTCTGAGGTCCGGTCAAAATATCCCCTGAAAAACATTCCCCTTATTAGTTCTCCTTCATTTTGAGAATCAAATAACTATCTAAAATTATTGCACAAAATTGTTTACATACAAGAAATTAAAGACCCATGGAGTATTGTAGGATTTTTATTACTCGCCAATGGGTAAATTACTAAAAAATTAAATAATTCATTCAAATTAGTCTGATTGTATGTCCTATACCATCTAAAAAATTCTTCCAACGTCTTCTTATTTTGAACATGGTCTAGGCACAGGGTCTTCAGTCATTTTTGATGCTCCTTTGTGGCATGTTTAACTCTCTTCTGTGGAGGTTCTGCACGAGATTTCTTCAGAAGAGAGGTTTCAACCAAGCTCTGATTCTTGCGGATACTTTCAATGGTTGGATGAGCATGCCCCATCACATCATTGAAATACAACTTCCAACTCCCACATATATTGTTGGTATGATCCCAGTCATCGAGAGTGGCCTGGTGGACATTCCATAGCTGCGAAGGAAACTTGTGGAATCAGTCTAATAACCAAGGTGAGATTGAGATGGCTAAATAATAAAAATAAAAATTTAATCCTACAATCCTCCAAGTGCCTTTAATTTCTTGTATGTAAGCAATTTTGTGCAATAATTTTAGATAGTTATTTAATTTGATTGTGAAAATGAAGGATAGCACTGATAACGAGGGGAATGTCTTCCAGGGGAACTTTTGACTTACCCTCTTTCCCTATAGGTTGTAAGCAATTTAATGTAGAGGGTGCAGAAAATCAAATGTCAACAACAGCATTGTCATTTCCAGTCTCCAGACAGGCTAGGATATTGGTAAAGGTTATTGAACCAGAAACTCTGGAGAGGCCTTGCCTCAATCCTTTTTCCACCTGTTTGAGTGCCATGTCGACAGCTAAACACTTGGCATCTGCAACTAACTACAATTGTATACACTTTCAGTCTCATTTCTCAGCTAAAGCCTGTCTATATGGTTTCTTTCCAGTGAGCACAAAGTTTGGGCCAAGGAAATGATGGTACCTGGGCCTATGAATATTTTCCAGTAGTGTAATTTGAAAAATCGACTATCGTTGTATGTTAGGATATTGCCCTCTTCCCTGAACATATCTGAAAACAGGTAATTTGAAAAAGACATGGTCTTTTCTGTTTTTATGCTCAGCGCTGCCGTGAGATGGCGACACCATTCACGGTCGCTGGCTTCTCCAGATCAAATCCATCTTTATCCCTTTTATTTATAATTTTCACGCTGCTCCATAAAAATCTCGTTGGCCTCGGGAATAACATACTGACATTTTTTGGAATATTAATAGAATGTTTGAGGAATACACGGTAATTCATATCAAGGCTTGTTACCTTCGAATTAACCTGTTGGAATTCTCACTTCACGTGGACCATAGGTCGTTTGTCTTGATTTCTGGCATAAGGACTGATTTCTCAAAGGACAATCTTATACAGATTTTATGCAAAATCTCTAATTCTGTAGTATCGTGCATCCATTAGCAGTAAGACGAAGCCTGTAGCTGCACGACATGTAATTGCCTTGATCAATGAGATATTTCCCAATCAATGGATCTGTCTTCTGATTAGTCTTCCATTAGATTTCTACTGAAGAAAAGAAAGATGAGGCATAAACCGAAATTTGGTAGAAACTATCCTTAATCATTTTGCTTTGACAAAGGATAGTCTCTAAGTGAAACGTCAGCTTTTTTTTTTTCAGGGTTTTACCACTCTTGTGCTGTATGTAATCCAGAATTTACTTGAAATAAGAAGCCAGAAACGAGATCAAGTAGTGCAGGTAGTAACAACCGAAAAAGCTATTAGCATCCACAATGGCATTGCGGGAGGAAAGAGTCATAGCAGGATGTGCCCGCTTTGAGCACGATGATTTTTATGTTCATGTGCTTTAACATCAGTTCAATAAATCAAGAGATTATGACAGTCGGGTATTTACATCCCTGTATGTACATACTACCATCTTCTTCCAGATATGTAGCTTGAAAGTACAGCTAATATGTGATAAATTATAAATTCAGTTGAAACAAGCGTGTCATAGTCGACTCGTTAAGCTAAGATGAGGAGTTCAAATCTTTTGGGAGAAATTAACGGAAACGGAAGTAAGATGTTCCGTAAAACAAAGAAGGATGATGACGCACAGGATTGGTTAGCATTCGATCGACAGAGACAGATGACTTAAAACCAGGAGGAAACTGCTCCGATCATTCCCGTGAGTCATGTCCCTGAAGGAAGGAATTCAAAGTTGAATCAAATGAAGCGAGAAGTGTTTCAATGGCTTGCGTTTTCTTCATTTGCCTGGAATGTCTGTCCAAGAGATGCGTGAGATTGATAGCGATACAAGCAGGACTATATTTTGCAGTTGACAGATGTCGGAAGAAGAAGAAGGTAAGAAGCTTGTGCAGTGTGTCCAGTAAATAATGTAGATGGCGAGAATGGCCATTAAGAATCAGGTGCCTGCCCCATCATTGGGCTTCCACTTGGAGACAGCTTAGCTGTACCAGTATCCGCGGCAGTAAAGACTCACAATCCCCGATTTGAATCCAACTTGAAAGTCCATTTCATTCCAAACTCGAGCTAGTACATCATCTCTGCATAAATTCGATTTCTCAGCTGTCCAGATAGATACACGATATATATTTATGCTTTTCTCCATACACTTGAGCTGTTACGAGCATGCTCGAAAGTTTCGCGTGGATTTTAATATTCCATATTCTACTTGGCGCTAAAGATTATGTTGGCCAGCAATGTCCCATTGTATTCTATTCGATCCGACATTTCCGCACAGGGCTGCTGAAGAGACACTTTATTTTCATCAGTAATTGCTTGTCCCATGGTCGAGTCAATGCCAGATACTGCTGAAGTTTCTATGGCTTCAAGTGTAAACGTTTAACACAATACGCGCCAGATGGTCGTTTGTGGTATGCCAGTCTCGTATGTCGATTAATTTCTCAGGGTACCAACTCAAAAAAAAAAAAGCCGTGTCTGAGTTGTTCCATGGTAGCATAAGAAACTCGTGGGCGACCAGCTGATTGTGCCGTGTCGTATAGAATAACCAGTCTCAACAAAGATTTCGTGACAAGAATAGTTGTAGATCTTATTGGAAGGTTCTTAACAAACATTGCACGAAAATTAATTTGGACTGTAGTCGCTGAATTCGTTTCGTGAAACCATAATCATAGAAAGGGTGGTTATGATGAAACCAAAGCAATCAACGAATACGCTCCGCACCAATGAAAATAGCCAATTTGAACTGCAGTGGTTCTAGCGCTTTTGGTGAGTGCATTTGGTATTGAGGCACTACACTGAGGTGTGTTTTGCTGCAAAATGACAACCTCAACTGATTCTGTGTTATCTAAATAAGTTTCTATTTGCTTTTAAATTTGCAAAGTCCTTTTTGAAACGCCTCAAGAATTTTCCAGGCGCAGAACTAAAAAAAAAAAAAAAAAAAAAGCTCCTTCAACAAGGCTGATTCTCACTCCACAATCGGCTCGGAGCAACTGGAAAAGTGGCCACAGGACGACGCCACTCTGCAGAGGTCCAATATTGAAGTTCTGACAAAAGATGCTATAACTCGAGTTCGGCGATGGCTCCCGTAGTCAGATTTTTTACTCACTAACATTGTTTGATGCTCCCTCATTGAAAGTGGGTATGATCTGAGCCGCTGTCGTTCACCAGTCGGCGATCCTGGTGAACAGTGGTGATTAGATGGCCACCGTTTGCTCTCTGGAATCTGGCAAGTCCGTCTTTGTATACCTCGAAACGGCAATCTCCAAAATTGTAAGATTGTTAATACTTGGGCAATAGAATGGCCAACTAAGGTCATCCCATTTATCTCTGTCACGTACAGCAAAGATAGCGCAGTGGAAGGTAAGTATAGTTTACTAGACACAGAGAATACAACTTTATTCAAATGATTGGATTTACAACACATTTAAATTAAAGTTTGGAGAATAGACTCCTATGACCTCCGCTAACACGCAGAGAGTCGATGGAAGCTACGTAATTATTGGTAGCGTCCGACAGCAAAACTGTAACTAGACAGTTTTTCTTTCGTTTATAACCTTAGCACTTTTTTTTCTAAGGCCTCAACGAGATTAATATCTCTTACATTGAACAGTCCGGTTCACTCTAATCTGAACCTGAATGAATTAAATGAAAGTTACACCTAACATTGAGGTAAGCAATAGATTCTACAGTTCATATAACTGAAGGGTTCATCCACGAACATAATCTTCTAGACGGCCGCACTGGAAGAGCCCCTTTGCTAACTCTATGATTTCACAACGTACCGCTAGACAGGAGAGCGGACACGCTTTGCGTTTGCCTCCCTGAGCGACTCCCCGGGAAGTAAGATAAAATAATATATATTAGAGAGGCCTGGGATAGCAAAATTATAAGCTTAACAAACTAACAAAAACTTATATTACAACTAGAGGCAAACTACCTCATTAAAAGAATATGCCAAAAGGCGCGCATTAACGCTTCTTAATAACTTTTACTAATGAAAAGAGGAACAACGAAATTTCATTACGCAAGACTATCATGCGATACTGCAAAGAAATTTACGCGCGAGCCACATTCACTGTCGGCGAAACATTCGTTCTCCGTAGCTAACTGTCCAAAGTATTCTAAGAAGCAAAACGTTAGAATATGGCAACATAGGCGCACAGCAGTCCGCACTGTCTTCGCCGTCTTCAACGGCCGCAGCTCGCTCTCTCTCTTCCGCGAGGGCCACGATATCACGTAGGCTATCTGCCGTTTCGGAAGCAAACTCTCCCGACCAAAAATCCAGGAGCCTCTTCTCTGGCAACCTTTCACTTTCAAAACCCGTCACTCTCTCCCCATTTTCTATCTCCCGCGCCGAGAGATCATTTCCTCGCTTCCGCCCGCGCTGCCTACGCCGTTTCCGTTTTTTCACTTTTTCACTCCTGTCAGAGGCTTGGTTCGAAATATGCTCGATCGCCTCAAAAGATGTCGCCACACGAACTCCAACATTACTTCCTAGCAGACGACGCTGATTAGGAATATTGGAGCCCGTGCATGTCGCAACACTTTGTGACAATCTCACTTCATCGATGGCGAATGACAGTACTTACAGGAAGCTTAGGTGTTCCTTTATTTATTGCCTTTTGACTATCAAGCTACATTGACACACTAAACATTTAAACGAAATTATAAATCCGCTAGACCTTTGTAGCTATCACAGCCTGTGGGAAGATTCTCCACAAGGAGCAATTTTATGCCATTCTTCATTTAGAACAGCTGCCAATTCAGTACTCGCGAAGTTGATATTTAAACTCTTCCAACAAGTGTTCTACTAATTAGAGAACCATACGAACATGTACCTCACAGTATCACACCAAACTGAAATAGGTTACTCACCTAAAGCTACCATTGATGTTTGCAAAATAAGAAATCGCGTTAGTCTTTATAGTAAGTTCGAGACTCTGTGAAGGCCATTCAACTTCTTCCATGCCCATTTCATCGAACTATCGAGTTACAGACCTTGATTGTATTTGTGGACAAGAATATTGTCATGTTGATAAACAAATGGATCTATGCCAATTGATTCCCTCCTTGTAGCCACCGCAAAACTGTCTAGAATGTCCAGAACATTCCAAGGGAAATATCTGTATACCAATCAGGGACGGATTCAGACTCCAAAAATGTACTTATAAAATAGCGTTTGCTGGGTAATTTCCCCATACTCATGTGCAGCCTGTAGATTATCAAACTGCGTAACGAGATGATTCATCGCTCCACAAATACATTTCCATTGCCTTGGCTCTATAGTCCAGTTGCGATGAGCTTTGCACCACTTTAACCTTCGTTAGCAATGGTCATCGTCAACTTATGGGGCAGCAGCTCTCCCATCGTAGCCCATCTATTTCAATTCCCGCCGAACTGTCCTGGTGCTTATAATGGTTTCTGAGGCTTGTCCAAATTCCAGAATGATTCTGATAGCAGAGGCAAATCGATTATCCCCCACAGTCTTCCGCAGCATTCGCCGATCTGAGTTTACCTGTTCTACTATTGCTTTACATCATCCATCATTTCACAGTTGTTGCTTCCACTGTACAATAGTATACCCGCGGAGTAAGTTTAGCAACATAGAATTTGGGTGATATGACCAATGGCATTGCATTAAGCGTATATCTCCAAATTTAGTGTGTATCTGTACATATAAATTGGGCAGATTCAGGGGCGTAACTGGGGGGGGGGGGAGTTCTTCTGTTTACGTTCATTTATTTCTTTGTTTCTACTAAAAAAATATTCTACATTTTCTTCCCCCTCCCCCCCATGTAAAATCCTGAAGATTAACCAACAAATCTCCAAAATATGGAAGATTTGCTAAGAAGCCTTCATAATCCAGAGGAATACACGAGGCCTCCAAAATACTGAAGATTCAAGAAGAGGCCTCCGAATAACAGAAGATGATCCTGTATTAGACTTCCAAATTCCGGAATTTTTTTTAAAAGTTGTCCGAACTCCGGGAGATTAATCAACAGATCTCCAAAATCCAGAAGATTTGCCAGTAGGCCTCCATACTCCGGATGAATATCTAACAGACCTTCAAAATATGGAAGATTCGCCGATAGCCCTTCAAAACCTGGAAGATTAACCAACAGGTCTCCAAAGTCCACAAGATGTTTATTAGGCCGCCAAATTCCAAAAGATTAATCAACAGGCCTCCAAAACACTAATAATAGAACTCCAAAATCTGGAAGACTCCTTAGTAGAAATTCAAAATCCGGAAAATTAACACGCCTCCAAATCACGAAAAACGCTTATTAGGCTTTCAAAATCCGGGATAGTTTTAATAGATCTCTAAAATCCGGAAAATCAACCAGCAGGCCTCCAAAATTCGGAAGATTCGTCACTAAGCCTCCAAAATCGAAAAAATTAACCAACAGGCCTCCAAAATACTATTAAAAGAACTCTAAAATCAGAAGACCCCCTTAACAGAAATCAATAACCCATAAGATTATTTAATAGGCCTCCAAAATCCGTAATATTAATCAACAGGCCTCCAAAATCCGTAATATTAATGAACAGGCCTCCAAAATACTGTGAAGATTTCAACAAGGGGCATCCCATATGCAGAAGACTTGGCAACAGCCCTCCAAAATCCAAAAGTTTAACCAATATACTTCTAAAACACAATTCAGGGGCGTAACTTTGGAGGAACCCCCCTTTATTTCCCTGATCTGTTTAAGTTCATTGGTTTTTCTTTGTTTCTACTAAAAAACTATTCTACATTTTATCTACATTACTATGAAGTTTGGGCCAAATTTTCCCAGTGTGGTCGGAGTTATGGGGGTGGCAATCACTTGGTCTTTAGAACTACGGCAACATAGGGCATATGATATGTCATTCGATCGGAAATGATGAGAAACGAAAGAAAAAAGAGCAATAAAAAAAAAATCTACATTTTCTAAATAGGACGTTTTCGAGAAAATCAATTTTTCGATTAAAAAGTGCAGATAAAAGGGTAAAAATAGATAACCTCAGGGGGGTAACCGCTACTTTCTTATACCCTACTAGGGGAGAGTATTAGTTTCTTGTTTGGGTCTATTTGAAATTCAGCCTAGCTGGGAATCAGTCAAAAGGGATTTCCCAAGCTTATAGTAAAGGGACAAACATAAACATCCATGCACTCAGCGGGATTCGAACCCACGACTCGCTGAGGTACTCCGGGCACAGATTAAGGACAAAGGCTCTTGGTCTGGTTTTGACCTTAATCTGTGCTCTCCGGCTCGGGTTCATGAAATTTTAGTTTTGCTGTTTGGATTAACTTTGAAACGAGGCCCCTAGATGGCGCCACACGCCTACCCACGCTGTCCGTAGGAAGACGTGTGCTATGAGAACGACCAATTCATATACTGGACATATGAATGTATTTTCGTTGATGAGTCCAGATTCTGTTATTAATATTATGAAAGAAGAAAAAATTGCTGATGCATTTCCTCTTTCTCCTTATCTTAACAGTTAAGTCTATCGAAATAAAGACGCACGATAAGCAATAGTCATTTTTATAGAGAAACGAGATTGTTGCACCACTTTTGTCTATCTTATCTGGCAAGATTTAGCAAACGCGAGTAGAATAACTGGAGCAACTGCTTTATCTGTTTCCGTTTGCCATTTTAATTATCATAAATAACTAACGAAAAATAAATAAAATTAAAAAAAAAATGATGAACATCAAAAGGTGAACATCTGCTGAGTCAAATGATCAAATCATCGCCTGCTGAATCATTTCGTTGCAATGCGCTGCTCAATTTCGTCGTCCTTCTTCTCCTTCCGCCACTTAAAGCTTAAATGAAATTTCGCTATTAAAAGAACTCATTCTCTCTTCATTACAAACGCTTCATTAAGAGCATCAACATGGAAAGGAGGAGGAGGGGGTGGTGAAGAGTATGGAGTTTAATTTGGTGAACGCAGCGGAAGTGGTCGATGATCAAACGACGACTTGTTGTCCCGCGATGTCTGCTGCTGCTGCGGCCGAGATTCTCTCGCAGGATTCGTGGAATTGCGATGACTAAGAAATGACGTCACTGCAACGTCATCGGCGATTTGTCCTCGTTAATTTCGAGGCTAATGGCGGCTTTTGCTTTGAAAAAACGCTCGTTCCGCGAATTCGTAACGGAGAGTCGGACGCGAGCAATTTTTGGAAACGTTTTTTCTTATTATTTAAGTCTTGTCGTCATAATCGTTTCTAAATAAGAAAAAGTTTTTGTTGATGTTGCTGGCCATGTCGTGCTTCCTATGGAAACGGCTATCGTAAAATACAGTAAACATGAGATTTTCTATTTATTTTCATAGAAAAATAAAGCAATAAATTTTTTATTAGAAAAGAAAACAAATAAATTTTTGAAAATATTGGTCTTAATGACAGAAGAAAGTAAATGAACTTTTATTGAATCTTACATAAAAATAAAAAATAATAATAAATTTTTTTTAATAGAAAATCGAAGGAAGTAAATGAGTACTTTTTGAAGTAAACATTTGAGTTGCTCTCTAAGACAAAATTGAACCAATGCTAGTTGACTATCATGATTTGTTGCAATTAACTTACAAAATATTATTTTGGAGTAACAGTACATCAGGTCATTACAGCCAAGCTGATATAATGAGATTTCCATGAAGACACAAATCAGCTCAACTCATCGTATTCAACTTGTAATTTTCAGGATATAATACGCGTATTATGCAAGATAAAATTTTAAAAAATCGTTACTGCGTATTATATAAAATTGCCCATAATAAAAAAATTTCCGATTTTAGACCAAGATCTGCTTTCTCCTTAAGGTTGTTGAATCCTCGTTTGCCAATTATATCTACTCTTATCTGACACCCATTTTTCTCGCTTGGCAATTTGGTTTTACAAAGCGAAGATCAACAACCCTCAATGTTGGCACCACTGTTTCAATGATAGCCGAAACTCTAGACGTGAAACAACAAATGGATCTGGTATTTTTTGACTTTAGTAAGGCTTCTGATAGCATTTCCCAGAATTGTCTATTGCAGAAATTGTCTTACTTGGGTTTCTCCACCCCAATGTTAAATATAACCCTTAGACAATGTTACCTTGATAGCTTATGCCGACGACATTAAAATCTCTCGCCGCATAGATAATCTTACGGATTTCGAGATCTTACAGGAAGAAATAGATAAGATGGCCACATGGGCCATGCATAACGGCACGAATTTAAATATTACGAAGACGCAGGTGCTTTCCTGCTACAGAATAAGCCTCCAATTTGTATACAATTACAAACTAAACTTAATAAATATTATTAGGGTGCAGGAGGTGACAGACCTTGGAATTTCTTACTCTTTTAGATGTTCGTTTAAAAACATTCGCAATCTTATTTTATGGTCTTCTTGTATGATTGGCATCATTAGAAGACTTAGTAAAATTGCACCATCTTTCATTCTCTTCAATTCTAATTTTAACTCTGTTATATTGAGTAGATTGACGTACGGTCTTGAGATCTGGTTTACCGATATGGATCAGCTCTCGCTTAGACTCGGGCATAAGATTTTACCTTTAAGTAATATCATTAATTCCTTACCCCTGTACTTTACTTCTAAAAATCTGATAACTTTTTCTTTAAGACAGATAGAAGATAGTGCTATCCAACAATTTTTAACCAAAATGCTTAAAGGTAACTTTGAGGCCCCATTTTTTCTAGAGAGTATTAGTTTTTCTACCGCCAATATTACAAACCGTTCTGGTCTTTCACTCTCTACCAGATTATATAGAACGAATCTAAAATATTGCGACGTAAGATTCAAAATGGCTTCATGTTTTAACACATTAAATTTTTTCTGTGACTAACTTGTCTTTCTTTAGTTGATCTTCTTGCTTCTATTTTCTCTAACATGTCATCATCCCCGCGCGTGGGCTACTTAGCCTGTTGGGAGGGGTCAACCTTCGACATGTTACCATTGTCTTAATAGTCATGGTCCTTCCGTTAGGTTGATACAATAATAATACACAAATAATAATCCGATAATCAAACCAGACAAATAATTCTAAAGTAATGATATGATATTTTCCATGTAATAAAATGTACAGATGGAATGTACTTAAGTTTGATGAAAGTAAATTTGACCACTCGGATGATAAAACTCACGATGACTTCTTGTAGATCCAAACGTTGGAGGCTTTTCTAGATGTCGACATTCGATGTGAGAGATTCTTTAATCTGGAAAGAGACTCCAACGATTGGCACCTACTAAACAGTCATCTTATTATCTTTTTCAACTTAGACTGTGCTGTCATCGAATGACAACATCTGCGTAGAATTTCTTCTAGAAAAGCCTCCAACGTTTGGATCTACAAGAAGTCATCGTGATTTTTAACACTGGTGTGTCAATTTACTTTCATTGAACTTAAATACATTCCATCTGTACATTTTATTACATGGAATACATCAGATCATTACTTTATATAGAATAATTCTACTTTCCATTTTTCAGCTCCAGACTAATTATGAATAAAAGTTAAACCCTCGTGAAAAATAAATTGAACGAAAAATAAACGCCCACAAAAGACACAAGAGAAATCTCCCGTTCCGCATATTGAAAATGAAATGGAGAGCGAGTCGTATTTTGCAAAGAGAAATGCTGATTGCCATAATCAGAAACACTTTATCAAAACAAAATATCGGAGTTGCGCAATCTGCCAAGTCAAACGGTTTGCACCGCGTATATTTCATTAAAATCGCATAATAGGTATAATTGCTTTCGCAACGGGCAAGAACTTCCTTACAGCCTTTTTTTTTATTGTTTGTTGTTGTTATTGGTTTGTTTTCATAAATCTTATGCATAATTCAAGAGGTTGTTTATTTTTCTTTGGTATTACGATTATCCACAGCTCTTCGGTTTGGTTATTCATGAATTCATTCGTGACAATTAAAGGTCTTAAATCAATCTGTGACGAAAGAAATGTGTCGAGTGATAAAGTGATTCGTGGACCACTCGAATGACCTAAGATAGATAGATATCCAATATCTAAGAAGTGTCATCTAAAAACGTCCAGAGATGTCCACCAAATCAGTACTTCTGGATATAAAGAACTCTTGAAAAATTTCCGCGACCCCTGTACATATACAGTATAAGCATGTGACTAATACATGAAGAGCCAATAGGAATCACCTGTGTGTGAATTTCTACATTAAAATTTCAAAAAAAAAATTTAAATAAAATAAATAATAATAATTAAATAGGTTTGTCTATTCATCCACTTCGTCTTTAAACATTTTACGATCCCCTCAACCCAGTTTGAGAAGTACCTTATTAGATCTTCTCTGGATATCCAGCTGTCCCGTTTCCCTTTATGTAATGGAAATTCATCCGTAGGTATCTATATAGTGCATTGAATATCCTGGTGACATCCGGGACTTTTATTGGATATCTAAAGGCATGAACGTTTAACTTTCTAATGGGGGGAGGGGAAGGGATTCATGGTTCAGAATCATAAGTTATAGGGCTATACGAAGAAGAGGCTAACGCTAAGGTAGATGAGGCCACCAAAAACCCCTTCACTTACGTCCATGTCTAAAAGTGGATATATCTTGGAATAAAATATAGCACTGGATATTACAATTTATAATATTGCACTGGATATTACAATTTGGGCAAGAATATTTTGATATGATGACAACATTATTCCGATAGTCACTGCATATTAAGTGTTGTATGAGTGAATGGCAAGTTAATTCTGGGATGAAATGAATATTTTAATTTTAATTTTATGTTCTACTTTTAAAGTAAAAGTGTTTGCTTAAAGAGATTTTCAGTATATTTTTTTAGTCATTATTTAAAAAAAAACTTGCTGTTACATGATAATCAGATAAAAAATAGAAAAAGACATGAAAACAAGCTTTTTAACTCATGTTTTTGCTACAAATGAAGAAAACCTGAATAGGTGCCGCCTGCCCCCACTACCCGGGCTGTAAATTAAATCTGAAGAGTGGCCCACCCGCTATCTAGGATGAAAATTAAATGAAAATCAGTTTAACTCTTATTAAGAATTCGAATTTTTAAAATTTTTATACCAGATTGTATTGTCATCGAAACTTAGTCAATATCAAGCTCTTTTAGGTGTTAACGAAGTGGGTCAAAATCCACTTACAAAATTTGACCCAAACTGACAAACAAATATGTGAAGTCAAGTAAAAATGTATAAAATACCCTAGCACAATTAATCTTAGGGTTCATCCATCAAATATTTATGAAACTTTATTTTAATCAAAAATAAAATGAAACCAGTTGAAAATGCTTGGCATATAAAGATGTTTATTAAAAGCATCGTTACTGTATTCACTATCATAACGTTTTCTTACTTGTTCCTGCTCTATCCGAATCTGAAGTCAAAATTAAATCCAGTAAAATACAAGTTTTGAATATCACTAATATACGAGTATTCAAGAATATTCTGATTACGCGAACAAATAAACAGATAAACTAACTGTAATTTTAAATATTTTTTCCTGCTTCTTACGTCTTATCACGAGTTGAAATAAATAATAATTTATACCGAGTGGATTAACCGACGAAAAGGGTCGCTATTCTGTGAAAAAATATATATATATAAAAATAAAAAATTAATTTTTAAAAAAAAAGATAATCGAGGGAGGAAGTAAGTGAATAGCTCTTGAAATAAGTTTAAATCCGGGTTACAAAAAAAATTAATTAAAAAAAATCATGAGTTAAATTATTTTTTTCCTCTTAATTTTACTCTTTCTATGTTATTATTACTAATTCATTTTATTTAAATGACGTGTACAGCTACGTATGCGCAAAAAAATTTCCACTTTGTAATACTGGATCCCCAGTTAGAAATCGAAACGAAATGAGATCCCCTTTATCTTTATGGGATTGAAATTGATCTCTTTTAAGTGCAAGAGTTATACATAAATATATATGAAAAAAAAAAAAAAAGTTCGCGTTCCCCTTTCAACGATAATAACGACCAGCAAACGGAAATCGTTTCGCAACCGATTAGGTAACGATTCTTCGTGGAAAAAAAAAGTCAAGAGCCAAGAAGACACAAAATCAGTGGAGACTCGCTATCGTTTCGGTTTTCATAAATTTAAAAAAAAATAAAAATAAATGAAACAAAAATGGAACAAAATAATTAAATTCGATAAATGGCCCAAGAGCACTGAGGCCGCGATGACGTCATACAGACGTCACGAGTTCCACGAGAACTCTTGTTCGTGTGGACCGGGAGCCGTTGGCTCTTCTCCACCGAGAAAAGGACATCCCAGGAAGCGGTTGATTCTCTATTTACGTCGTTTTCTCGAGTGCATGAGAGGTCAGGGATCGAAAAAGAGTCGCGGAAACGGAGGACATTATAACTTGTTACTATTAATAGAAAATATCACGATGAATTCTTCTTCTCAAGAGTCAATCACCATCATCCTTTCTGAATACACCATCTTAATAGCAACAATAATAAAAAAAATTATTGTGAAAACTAGCGGAAACCCTGAATTCATCTATTATCCGCACTTTCGAACCCCCATTTCGTTTTTATTTATCAAAAAAATTAATTTTCTCGAACGTAATATTTGAAAAATATAGAAGAGCTCTATTTTCGTTTCTCGTTATTTTTCTCGTTATATTACATGCCATATGTTGCATTACTGCTAAAGACCACGTGATACCACCCCCAGTGGGACAATGTGGCCCAAACTTCATAATAATGTAAATCTTGCCTTGAGAATCTACATATCGAATTTCACTCCTTTACATCCCTATATACCATATAGATCAGAGAGTCCCCTCTGACTCCCATCTCCGTAACTCCGGCCCTAGACGGGCAATCTAAACCAAAGTAAATACTGAAGTAATACGTCCCCATAGCAAGCTACACATCGAATTTCAATCTTCTATGTTTCACATCTTGATGGACGTTAAGCACTCCAAACTGAACATAAATCCCAGGCAGTGTCTTAGAGAACATAACACGTGAAGAAACAGGAACCACAAGGTCCGCTTGACCACAAGAAGTTGACTTACGTAGTTCTATCACAATTTGATCATCACGTTGGGATAGAAATGGTAATAAAAGTCAGATTTTTGTGGTCAAGTGGATGTCTCCTGCTTCTTCACGCAGTAAGTAACCACAGTCCCAGAGGTTTGTTTATCTTTATTTACATGTATTTTGACATTTATAAATAGGTGTCTTAATCTTAGTACTGTAGTGCTGTAAGACATCCATTAAGCTTGTTAAGAAATACAGTGTTCCTATCGTTCTTTTAGCCACACACACACACATCACTTTTGAATGGTTCAACAGGACAGCATTAAACAGAAACCCACACGCATGCCAAACCCTTCTATATTTATGCTCGAAGGCACAACTTTACAAAAACCCATAACTACTGTTATAGTAGGACATTCCTACACTGCCTTCTTTTCTTCTATATCCGTCATTAATATACTTTTTAACTAATACTTTCCGTATCCTTAAAAAAGCTGGGAAAGAATAGCGAAACCGATCTGGAACTGTGAAGTACATTGAAACCTGCGCTAACGACCACTTTCGCTTGGTCTCGCAGAAATTTACGTGGGAAATCTGTTACCAATTGTCTAACGTGATCAGCGATCGGCATTTTCGATCCCTTGTGAATACTAACCTGTATAAAAACCTGTCTATAACGACTATTTATGCGACTAATCAGGTCCTAACCCAATTATTGCTACAGGGTGTCCGAAAAGTCCCGCACCATGGGCAAAATCACAGTATTTGTTCAATATGTTCTCCATCGAATTCTAGACAGGTCTGTATGCGAAATTTCCGGTTTTTTAACACCCTAGGGCCATAATGATTGTCTATTGTCTATGATTTAGCATTCGTCCTCAATCCTGGTACGTAGCTGGGCCATGATACTTTCTCCATCGCGAATCTTCACACTGTACATATGCAGGTACTTCAATGAAAAGTCCATTGGGTTCAAATCTGGCGACCATGGAGCCCATTCTATAGGTCCTGTGCGACCAATCCAGTGTTCAAGAAAGATCATACGAAACAGAAATATCAGAATTTCGCCTATGATATAGGAGTTTTTGGACACCGTGTACACTATTCTCCTTAATCAACCAATCAGAGACAAGGAAGAGGTACAGAATTGGTTATTTTAGCCTATACAAAGGCTTTTGTATTGTTTTTAATTATGTTGTTGGTTTGTAATTTTTTTAATTGAACCTGTATATAATGATCAATTTTGGTTGGTCCAGTGGGTGGTCGTTATAGACAGGTTTCACTACACTCTCTTCCCTACATTTCTGGCCCTCTCTTGGGTCCGTCTCTGAGATTTTGCCTTCCGGAGTTCAAGGTTTTGTTTTTCCAAATAATAATAATAATAATAATAATAATAATAATAATAATAATAATAATAATAAAGTATCTCTAAATAGAACGCAATTTACTGTTCAGAACTTCACTTTATCGTTCAACAACGAGGACCTTTAAACTTCTCACGCGTCGTTCACGTGATTCCTCAAAGCGTCCCGATAACCTGACACCTGCAACGTTTCGAGTGTTTGCCGCCGATCCGCTTGCGTCAAAATCAACATTAGCCAGAAGATAAAGAAAAGGAAAGAAGAAACTTTTAAAAACAACAAAAATGTAGCGTCAAGATCGCGCATGCGAGCGTGTTTTTTGTCTTTTATTGCGATTACTAGTGCCGTTATTGTTGTTGTTGTTGTCAACTGCGAAGGGACCCCTTTCGACGACCATTCATCCCTTCGTCTACCCCTCCCCCCCCCTTTCCTCAGATCCGGCTCTTTTCACGTACATTAACCTCCCACAGCGATTTGCGTAGGAGGACAGTTCGTTAGAGCCAATGAGCGGCGACTGAGGGCTTCATTCCTCCAGCTTCCGCAAACGGAGAAATCTCGGCGGGACGTCCCAGGAATCTCGGCGGGAAACTGCGACGACGACGTTCGAGCGTCTCTGTCCCATTCATTAAAAATCGAAAGGAACAACTATTCGAGAAATAAGAATATATTTTTTGGCAAATGAATGAATCGCGTGAAACATGAATGGATGCTGGTATGACCCCACTATCTCCAAAAAAATTCAAACGAAGATGGCGGGGGGAGGTCCATCCAGCGTGACCTATTTCAATGGATCTCGTCGTCATTCACGCACAGGCCAATGGAAAACAGCGGCGGCTTTGTGACGTAGCGGCAGCCTCGTCCATATTTGGAAGGAGATCCCCCACGTGACGTCACGATACGAGCGCTCCGAGCTACTCGTTCGTCGCCACCCCCCACCCCCCCGCGTGCCTATGGAGTGAAGCCAAAAAGGTAGTGAGCGGTGACGACCACTTCATTGATAAGCGAGCAGGCGAGAGAGAAGGAAGGAAGGAAGATGGCGAGTAGCCCGTGTCTTCTCACCGACAACGATGTTTTCGACGACGACCAAATAGTGCCTGACTGCTCACTCCCACCACGTGCCGAACCTGCTACGGACGGACTCCCCGTCGAGGTAAGAAACCAACAACCATTCTCACCTTTCCAATCGATTTTATTGATCAAATGTCGCGCGTGCGTGTGTGATCATCAAACCTGTGTAATTCATCAAAACTGAGTAGTCATCAAAACCGCGTCCTGCTACTTTTTTTAAGTGTATGAACTGAATGGAAGAAGCCAAGTGCTAACAAGTGTTTTTTGTTTTCCGAGGACCCAACAAGTGGATACCAAAATAGCGATACCTCTGCATCCCAATCATTCTCAGCTACTTCTAGAGCAGCCAATTGATTAAAAAGAACCAGCGTTCGAGTTAACCATCAAGTGGGCAGGGGGTTCCGTGGGCGTCTCAAGGCCACGACGTCGCGTGCTCCTCGTGATTGACGATCGTATTTGTCGAAAGACAGAGAGGAAGAGTAAATGAGCGCTCTCTAATCTTGTGTAAACACGGCTTCATTCCTTCAATCTCTCTATCAACCTTGGCGTTCCGATAAAAGGTGTTTGATCAAGAGTCGCTTGCTTGCTTGCTCTCGTTTAATCAAGCGCGATTGCAGCATCCCCCCAGACAATAATAACCCAAGAAGAGATTCTTTCGACTCCAATTTACCTCCCCATCTCTATATCTATACATCTCCCTGTTGATATTTTCTACCCAAAAACGCTGCTCCTCATCACGTACCCAACACCATTCCCAGGCCTCCGATTGGTTAAACCAGTTTTCTCTTGGCGACTATTTCGGGGGAGCCGCATTCCAAACAAAAAACCCTCCTCGGGGTGGGGGGCTCCCTTTGATGAATGGACTCGCCCGCGATTTCCCTCAGGTAACGAGCGAAAGAGAAATCACCTCCTTCAGCCATACCTCCCCTTGATGGAACCCCTGACCTCTCTCTCTATAGGTCACTCGAGTCGTCGTCATTCACCTGATACTCTCAAGACGCTTTTCATTCAACAAAGCTACGCAAAATATGATGAAAATTTTTAAACCCAAAAAACGCGCAAAATCTTTGGTCATGTGACTGTTTTCGCGCTAAATTTTTTATCCTATCGCGTTTCCTTAATCTCACATTAAAAAATTATTTAAAATCAAGAACCTTGAATCCAGTTCTGATTGGTTGTTGCCAGAAGGGGAAAGCCAAGTTTTCCTCTTAATTAGAGAAGATGAAAAGAAAGGAAAACGCGCGCTCGCGTGGGCGTTAATTGGAGTCGTTTGAAGGACCAAAGGCGAACGGAAACTGAGTCTTCGCATCCAGAAAAAAACTGAATAACATCAACAACAATAACAATAAACATATGTAACGGATCCCCCTTTTCCTATTTCCTCTTTCTTTCTGAATCTTAGAATAGTTCTCCCGCCTCCGCGGCGGGACATGTCCGTTTAGTACTAAACTAAATGTTAACCAATTAACCATTTTGTTAATTATAAAACAAACAACGACTGTGTTAGAGCGCAGGTCCTTGACTCTCGGTACCATCAAGTCAAGGAATCCCGCAGTGGAATGGATGTTTGTGTTTGTTCTTTTTATGCCCGTTTGACCAGCGTGGAGCCTTAAAATTAACCTTCAAAATTAACCAAATGTATGGAACTAAAAAGTGAAAACCTGTAATCCAAAAGGAGGACCTGTTAATCCTCTAATCCATAAGACAGTTAATTCGAGGGTTAAGAATAACTTTCTAGAAATTTGCAAAACGTAAGTGACTGGACCTTGAAATTCGATCCTGTTCAGCAAACTTTGTGGATTAGAGGTTTCCACTTTTTATTAGTTCCATTCCACTTTTTTTGTTAGGTAAATGAAAAAAAAAAACTTGTAGGAGACCTGCATCTTGCAGATGATGGTTGTAAATGATGAGGATAGTACACCATAAAGCCAATAACCTATTATAGCAAGCCCTCGAGCTATTCTAACACCTTGGTAAGCCCCTCGATCAACAAGTCGATTACTTGGGAACTATTATGGCTGGGAACGTAAAATTAGAGGGAAAATCGGTTCCTATATGCCGTTAAAATTTGATCGAATTCGGCTGAGTAATCTCCGAGATATCCGCTGAATGTTGCATCACTACGCTGTTGTTGTTGTTTTGTTTTTTTTTCAAGACTTAGCCCATTGCCATATACAAGAACAAAAGTGAGTTATCAGGATTTAGCCATTAGGCCTATATAGCACCGACCCCCTTCTAAAACAGTGGGCCTAATATTTAAAACTCTTGCTCTCGTTTTCTCACCTACTTTCCCCAAATACCCTTGTTACGCATGAGTCGTCTCATTTTCCTTTTAACGGGTCAATCCATTCACGTGACCCTCCGCAACAACAAGGTGGACTAACGATTTACAGCAACCCTACGGTGCCTCGAATTCGCGAAAAGCTCGATTTTTAGACAAACGCGTAGACCCCCTTTGGCGTTTTCAATCCAAATCGACGCGGGCGAAGGGATTATCCTCGAACAAAACAAAAAAAACGCGAAAACGAGGACACAGCGAGACAACTTTGTATATATTCCGTTTTTTCTACTTATTTTAGCCAAAAACTGTCCCCAGCATTTTGTATTCCCACACACACATACATCCGTCCATTTGTCGATCGTCTGCAATGTCCAGACGACCCCGTGAAAAGAGGTGGTCCAAGTGAAAAGGTCGTCTTTCCAGTTCCAGACCGGTGAGGGGTTGGGGGCTTTCCTTCGCACGTGCTAGCACGTCTTCTTTCCCACCAGCTCCTCAAAGGTCGGTCTCGTTTTCACCGGAAGTTGCCGCTATTGTCCTCCGCCGAATGTCTGGGACCGGTTGCCGGTTCGTCGTCCTATGGGAAAAACGTCCGTGTGATCGACCATCTTCGGAGGACGTTGAAGGGAAAGAAAAGTCACAAACACAAAACACTTACAAGAACAATAACAACATCGTGTAACAATATTTTTTTTTTTATTTCTGAGTGTTATTTCTAAAACCAATAGCTGCTTTTGCGTAGCTGACGAAGACAGTGGCACGTTTAGGGATTGATTTATCAAAGTGAACCTGGAAGTCCACTCGCTTCTAGAGCTTATGCATAAACTTTTGTACTATTAAGTAAAGTATTGTGATTCCTAGTAGCATAAAAGGGCGACTAAACGGTACTAAGGCTAGCGTAGACATAAATGGACGGTACATTTCAAAATGTCACTGACCTCATTATAAAAGCAAGGTCTGATGGAAATTTAGCCATTTTGTGTAAATATCTTGAAAATAACACTTACTACTCACGACGAAAGTCTGTCACACCGTGTAAAAGTGTCGAGACTTACTGCGAAATATTTTTCATGCTTCTTTATGACAAACTGACTTGTCCTATATCAAAGACTACTGCATTAATTGTGTAATATAGTAATGTGTCTGCAATACTTGTTGCTATGTCTTAGAATGATAGTGCGCCTTTTGGTATCATGTACTGAAATGGTTTCGGATTTTACAGTAAGGAATGAAGACGGTATTCTCACAATATTAATTATGTCGAAATGCGCGTACATGGACGGTTAATAAAACTGTTGAAAGTGGATTGCCTCCGAGGTCTTCATTTCTTGTATACTTTATAAATATGATGGAACTCATATGGAAAGGTTATTGTTAAAGTTTACATTAAAGTTTCAGAGATCAACAATAAAAATTTACAAAAAATATAAGGAGGTGAGGCAAAAATTCCCGTTTCAGAGTGTACAATTTTTCCTGGGTCCTTAAAGGAACATGTGGTTGAGCGTAAAATTTTCATTGCACAATGTAATCGTCCAACTGCTCGATATAAAAAAAACAAAAAAAAAAAAACTTGTTCGAAATTGACTACATGTATGTTATTAAAGAGGGTAGGACAAAAACCCCAAGTTTAAATTAAGCGCCCATCGACATGCGCCAAGACAACGCTTAACCACAAGTTCCGTTAAAGACCCAGGAAAAATTGCACACTCTGAACCGGGAAGGGAACCTTTGGCTCACACTCTATTGTTTACTCCCTGCTCATAGTTTTTGTAAATTTTTATTTGCGTTCTGAAACAAAAACACTTAACAATGAGGGTAGGACAAAAATCTTAGGTATAAAATCCCCACTTTTAGAGTGCAAAGAAGAAGAAAAAAAAGCACAAAAAAGGACATAACCTCGCAAAATTTTATATCATTTTTTAATAATTTTTATCGAATTATCTGAAAATTTACTAAAGTGTTTTTCTTATAAAGGGCGGGGGTGGGGGGTATTTAAAAATATATTTTAAATTCTAGTTCTTATTACGGGAATTAATCGTACATTCGAAACAGTACAAAACCCAATAAAAATTAATATGGTAAATTATTCTTAGAAAAATAATTAAAATAAGGAAAAATAATTCACACCATTTGACCCCCCCCCCCATTTATATATTTTTCAGATAATTCAATAAAAATGATTAAAAAATAAGAATTAAAGTTTCATTTGAGATTTTATTCTTTGTGCTTTTACTCCGGGGTTTTTGTACCTGCAAGTTTTATGCCTGGGTTTTTTTTCCTTGTTTCACTTTTACAATGGGTTTTTTTTTTGGTAACAATGATGTATAAGAAATTTTTCGTTGAATTGGTTTTGACCGGATCCCGTTAGGTCAGTTTTGAACTGAAAGAGCAATTTTTCTGGGGTCAAATAGAAAATTTATTAACGGTTGAGTGAAAATAATAATATCAGTCAGAATCTGAAAACAAGACGTAAATATATCCATTTATTAATTTATCAGTTAATATATAATGATAATCCTAATTAAATTTTATCCATTATTAAGTTATAAACAAACTATAAAAGATCTATGCCTTATTGTATCGAATGATGTTATAAATTACAATTTATCCAGCACAAAGATGGATTTATAGCCGAAACCAGTCTCCAAATAGAAATAAACGTTTAAAAGAAAAAGAAAAACCTTAAATTAATATTTATGTATTATTATTATTATTATTATTATTATTATTATTATTATTATTATTATTA